>JAJAGP010004869.1:0-41508 GCA_025084515.1 Ancistrus triradiatus | reverse complement strand
ATGAAATTAGGATTGCTGCTACAGAACAGTCTACACAAAACAGATTAAGGGTGTTCTCACTGAGCACGATTGCCTTGAACCGGGCCAAAGCGCGAATGGGGAGAGGGGACAAACGTGCTCTGGGGTGCTTTCGTCATCACTTACATGCTCGCACAACACGCTACATGGTTGTACATATGTGATCAGGTAATCACACACGTTTGTGCTGTTCTTTGGCTTCGTTTTGTGCGCACTGACACACAGCTGCCTCCATAAAAATCTTCTTACGTGCAGCCCCAGATGCCGAAAATCAGTGTGTCCCATCGTCAGTACATTTATTATAAGGCTTATTAGGGCTGTGTGTCAGCGCACACAAAACAAAACCAAAGAATGACACAAAGGTGTGTGATTACCAGATCACATATGTACAACCATGAAGTGTGCTGTGCTGTGTGAGCACGCATCGTGATGACGAACGCGTGCCGGAGTCCAGCAAATCACACTCTGGCGCAATTGGGAGCACTCACACTGACCGCGGTTCGAATTGCCTAGTGCGGGAACACCCCAAGTCAGTCACACAGACACCAAGTCAGTCAAACACACAATGACTTTTGATTAGTACAGTGATAGAATAAAAATAAACATTGAATTTGCAAAATATTGTTTCTAGTCATTTCTTTTAATTGCAAGGGACTAAAGTTTTATTGTTAAAACATTGTACAAGAAAACGTCCATTATTTACACTATAGATATAAAAAACGGATTGACTTTTATCAAATGCAAAATCAATAATCATGAAAAAAATCGCAAATCGAATCGTGAGCTGAGTGAATCCTTACACCCCTGGTGTCAACACGTCATTAATTTGTAACTGCGATGCACTAAAGGAACTGTTGGAGACAGAATGGCTTCCACTGTCTGCCAATACTGCATTCTGTCCTAAAGAAGAACATATTGAATGGTGGCGCTGTTGCTGCCTGATTTGTGTCCACTGCCCCCAAGCAGAGAAAGTGTGATAACGATGAGGCAAAAGACCTCAAAAGCCAAATGGTTCACAAGTATAGGAGCGCTTCAAAGAAAAAACAAGTTCACTGCAAAGCAGAGCTCTTTTTTTGCAACAGATGCATGAACATCTAAACCAAAAGCACCCCTTGATGTCGTAATGTTTGTTAGTTGACCTGTCGGAAAATAAGGTCTCATGTATGGTTCGCGCGAAGATAAGGAAAATTCAGATATTTAGCCAACGCCAAATGTGCAATAGTTAGTAATAGTAGTAACGATAGCCTAACGATGGCCTCGTGTTAGTCTCGTCTTCCCTATTTTACAGCTAGTTTATTCTGTGTTTGAGTACATCAGTAATTCAGTTGTAAAATATTGAACCTGTTATGGTTTAATTGGTGTCTGCATGCCCTAATTGGTGTATGTAATGTGCCCTTTGTGTGTGTGTGTGTGTGTGTGTGTGTGTGTGAGAGAGAGAGAAAATGAGTGAGTACATGTGCCCTATGATGGACAAAATAAAGGTTTAAGTTACTCACTAACAGGAGGGAAGTGGAAGGTGCAGACTCAGCACAAGGTCAGATCTTTTACATCCAGTTTTTGGATCACCATTCATAAGAGCATGTTAGAATATTAAAATAACCCATACTGTAATACAAATCACACTTCTCTATCTGGCAGTCTGATGTCCGTGTCTGGCTTTGGCAAATGCCAGTAGAACGTCACCTGCCTGACTGCACTGTGCCAACCGTAGAGTTTGGTGTGAGTGGGATAATGCCATGGGGTTGTATTTCCGGGCTTGGCCTAAGCCCCTTGGTTCCATTGAAGAGAAATCTTAATGCTTCAGCATACCAAGACATTTTGAACAATTGTATACTTCCAACTTTGTTTGGGGAAGCTCTTTTTCTGTTCCATCTTGACTGTGCCCCGTGCACAAAGCTTACTGATTCCACATGCTATTTTTCAATTTTAAAAAAAGTAATATCTACAGTTTAAGCACTTGTTTGTTTAGCCAAAATGAAAATAGCAGCCAATATTCACCATCTGGCATTGTAATCGAGAAATTATACAATGCTTAAAATGGTTTAGCAGCATCAGAAAACCTTCCAGCATGACAGCCCTATGGAGAATTTGTGGAGGGAGTTGAAAGTCCGTGTTGCCCAGCAACAGCCCCAAAACATCACTGCTCTAGAGGAGATCTGCATGGAGGAATGGGTCAAAATACCAGCTACAGTGTGTGCAAACCTGGTGAAGACTTACAGGAAACGTTTGACCTCTGTCATTGCCAACAAAAGTTATGTTGCAAAGTACTGAGTTGAATTTTTTTTATTGACCAAATACTTATTTTTCACCATAATTTACGATTAAATTCTTTAAAAATCCTACAATGTAATTTCCTGGATTTTTCTCATTGTGTCTCTCATAGTTGAAGTGTACCTATGATGAAAATTATAGACCTCTTTCTAAGTAGGAGAACTTGCACAATCAGTGGCTGACTAAATACTTTTTTGCCCCACTGTACCTTTATGCTGACACCATGTAATATGTGGTTATGTGCAATAACTTCATTCTACATTTGAATATTGTGTATATTTTTCATATATTCTATTTTATCGCATAGTGCTTTTGTCCCTCTTGTCGCCGTAACAAGACAAATTTCCCCTTCTGAAATAAAAGGTTATCTTATCTTATCTTGAAGGTAAACAATGTAGCTTGGTCTTGAGTGCTGATCTTTCTTCCTTAAACACAACACTTGAGCAAAAAACAATTTTCAATGTTTATAATCACGATGTCTGGTTAATGTTCAGTGTGAGTCAAGGGTGTGAAATATGTATCGTCTATGATGACATCTTAATTGTCGTTCACAGTTGTGCAAATCAGAAAGCTGGCATTATCATGTACATCACTCACTACCAAAAAAAAACAAAAACAAAAAAAGTCAAAAATCACACCTTAAGCATTCACTGCATCACATGACCAGGTAGGTTAGACTACTGTGCATGCAGCTTGCACAAACCAAGCGAGCTTTCTACCTAAAAACGCACCACTGAACTTAAAATTAAGTGAACAAACAGCATCAAGAAACTAAATACAGACACCCCCAGCCTCGTAGTCTATGCCTTAGAGTACATTGTTAGACATCCTCACTCACATGGAGGCTGTCTGGCTTTGAAAAGACAGTTGGTCAAAAAAACAGCAATACGCAAACTGTGTCAGAAATCGCTTGCAGTTAAAGACGGCTTGAAAACTAAGTAGCTAACTTATTTCACCCTCTGCAAACTAACCGCTGTGCAGCATATGAAGATTATGACAAACTCCATCAATGAAATACACTGTCACAGGACAGTATGGCACAGATGTTAAGCTTAACCACAATTTTGTTCTTGTGCAAAAATGCGAAAACTTCCACAGTTTATCCGCTACCATTTTACTTGAATGCTGCAGTTCTAAGTAAATAAATAAGAACCGTTTCCCTTATGTTTAAATTTCCTTCAATGTTATTTACACTGACGTCATTAGTAAGCAACAACTAATATCCTATTAACAAAAGCAAGCTAATACAGCACAAGACTAATTTTACAATTCCTTTTGAAGGATGCAAAGTATGGTCTAATTATTGCTATTGTTGGAACTGAGGAACAAAAACAGACCTCGGGTATAAAGACAGAACTGCCCAGAGTTCTGGAATGAGCATGATCAGCCATGACTGGTGATCGGTCAATGACTCTCATAACAGATTCTGTGCAGGTCACATTTAACTGACTGCAGCAGCGGCACAAACTGTAACACATGAACAGCACGGTGCTTTTACTAACTTTAATTCAGAACTCAGTATATATATATATATATATATATATATATATATATATATATATATATGAAGCTTTAAACATGGCTCAGACAATCACGTGTTTGCTTATGAGACCGGTGCTGATGCATTGGTGATGATAAGGATCTCTAGTCTTAAAATACATACATAAAATAAGTACCCTGAACCTTTCCTTGTGTGTTTTTCAGACTTTCATGTATATCATTCTTGCATTTATATTTATGTCATTTAGCAGACGCCCTTATCCAAGCAATTGTGGGTTAAGGGCCTTGCTCAAGGACCTAACAGTGGCAGCTTGGCAGAGGTGGGATTTGATCCCTGGACCTTTGGGTTGATAGTCCAGTACCTTAACCACTAGGCTACTACAGTGCTTGGTGTTGCTAAATGTTATAGTAGCAATTTAATTAAATTATTTATTTCACTATAGCTATTTTCGTAATGCAAAACACTGTTAAAACCTAAAAAAAAAAATCACAAAAACGAAAAGGAGGGGGGAATAAAACGGAGAACTTGGAAGACAAAAGGACGAGGATCCTTGTAAATCTGGCCAAAATAAACATAAGTTGAACATTGCCAGAGGAATCCGTTTTATTGCCCTGGGCAAAGCCAACAGAAAATGCAATGATAAAAGTTGAGTGTATGTAACGCCGAGACTGTAGTTAGCGTAGCATCAGTATTACTGTTTACACAAAGTAAGGCATACATATACAAGTTTATTTATCATTAAAAAAGACACACTATCAAGACTGCGTTCCAAATATCAAACTTCTTCACTAGTACATAGTCAGGAAAACTAGTAACTCATTGGCTGATGAGCTCTAACGTACAGTAACGCGCGGTTTGGGACGAAGCCCTTAGTCCTCGTTCACTGCTTTGCTAACTTAGCGAGCACATGGCTGAAAGAATGCACGAGAGCACTTTTATTCCTGAATACAACACTTCAGATCCGGAACAGGCTGTGTCCCAAACCGCATACCCCAATGTAAACTTATCAAAAATAGCGAGCTGCCATGTTTACAACGACAGTTTGCTATTTGGACCAGAGCAACTGATCACTTTCCTACCGGCTGACGTAACGCTACAAAGTCGCTTCGCTTCGAGTTCTAGCCTTTTAACTCGTGAAAATAAGAAACCGACAAATCTCCTACCGTTGCGAATGTATTAGCATAAGAACCCACTTTCTTTCACTATTTCACGGATGTTCATTGATTTCATAAGACCCGGGGATGTTCCAGCTGTTCCGTGCATAACTTACCTGATACTCCATTCTGGGGTAACTCGGCGCGGCTTTGGTGCTGGAGAACCTGAACAGCGGCTCGGTAACGTTAAACTTAAAGTTTGCACACTGTTTGTACAGCGGGAAGGCGCGAGGCGCTGCACAGTTGCCACACGCGCGCACCAGCCACGCCGTCATAGCGAACGGCGGCGCGAGTACAGGAAGACGGGACCGAAATGACCAAATTAGGGGAAGACTTCCTCTTGTCAGAACCGGCTGTTAAAGTCATGCCACGCCCCCGTCAGTACCAAATACCGAAACAGAATCAACATGGAATCCGTACAGTGAAAACATCATTAATATTTTTAATATCACTTTTCCTTTCCGTAAATGTAAACCATTATCTTATGCCTAAGACGCGTTTAGCGTTAAAATCAGCAACTACTGTAAGGAAATAGCTTATAAATATATACATATAATTAACACAGTGGCATGGTTGCACAAGTGGTTAGCGCTGGCGCCTCCCCCCGGCCCGATTCCTAGTATGGACCACTCCGGTTTCCTCTGAGGCACGCGTTAGGTCAACCGGTGTCTCTAAAGTGTCCTGCTCCCCTTCTTCCTGCGATGCTGAACTGAATTAAGCGGGTCTGAAAATGAATAAATACTCATTACTTCACGCACAAATGAACCTGCGCCTCATGCAGCGTTTGGAATAAAGACTACTTCTGCTGTGTTAAAGCGTGTCATAAAAATAACAACAAGCCCAATGCTGCCACCTATTGTTCTGTATATTTCCACTCACTTTTCCATACCAGCTTGTTCCAGTTCGAGGTAGCACAGGGCGCAAGGCGAAACTAGCCATGAACAGGGTGTCAGTTCATCGCAGGACACACATTAATGCTGCCATCACAGAAGTGTAAATGACCTTTGCCAAAGACACTGATACCATCACAGACCCTGGCTTTTGGACTTGTTCCTGATAATATTCTGGATAATCCTTTTTTTGCCTTTTGGAGCACACGGCATTTTTTGGAGCACACGGCAATTTTTTCCTAAACAGATCTGGAATACTAATTCAGATGACCACAATACACATTTCCACTGTGTGATGGTCCATCCTGGATGCCTCTAAGTCCAGAGAGGTCGACGTTGCATTTGCTGCTTTTGTACCAAATCATGATTATAATCACCTGTTGATGTCACCTGTTTGAAATTACATCAGTATTTAGTTTTTTAATTCATCACTAGCTCTAAACTGCCCCAGTCCCAACATTTTTGGAATGTGTTGGAGGCCTGAAATTCAGGAATGGATGAAAAAACAAATGAAAAGTAGTTGACCAGACAAAACATGAAATATCTCAGATTCATATTGTCTGCAATGAAATAAAAAAAAGTAAATGTAAGAAACAAATGCATTTTGCATACCAACTTTTTCTGATTTGGGATTGTATGCTGCAAAGCAGTCAGGTGTAGAGAGAATATAGGAGGGGGCTCAGTACACATCCTTGTGGTGTTCCAGTGCTGAGGGTCAGGTTTGATGAGAAATGGTGGCCAAGTTTGACATTCTGCAGGCGGTTTGAGAGGAAGTCTTGGACCCACATACACAGGGAAATTTTGAGACCAAGGTCAAGAAGTTTGGTGACTAGCCTGCTGGGGATGATGGTAATAAATGCAGAGCTGTAGTCAATAAAGAGCAGCCTGACATGTCCTTTGCTGTTTCAGATGGGTCAGTGCTTTGTTAAGAGCCATGGAAATTGCATCTTCTGTGGACCCATTTGCCATGTAGGCATACTGATGCTGGTCTATGTCTGGAGGGATGATGGCTTTAATATGTTTTAGGACCGGTATTTTAAAGCATTTTACAATATTAGATGTGAGTGCTAATGGCCTATAATAAATTAATGTGCTGATGTTAGCCTGTTTAGGCACCAGAATTACAGTAGCTGACTTCAGGCAGGTAGGAATTGTGTCTAGATAAAAGAACATGTTGAAGATTTTACACCTTCGACAGCTGGTTAATGGGATTCCATTAGAGCCTGCTACCTTTTGGACATTCTCAGATCTGAGGATTCATATCTCCTCTTGTGTCTGTACAGTAAGAGCATGCTCCCTTGTGGCCGGTGCTGGTGTAGCAACAGTGTCCTTCCCTTGTGGCTCAAAGTGAGCAAAGAATTGACTAAGACTCTCTGTCAATGAGCTATTATTATTGGTTTGTTGATCTTTGCTGTTTTTGTAATTTGTGATGAATTGGATGCCCTGCCACATGTGACTGGGATCTCTGTTTGTGAAATGAAATGGGACTGTGGTAGCCTAGAGGTACTGGACTATGGACCAGAAGGTCCAGGGTTCAAAATCTGCCAAACTGCCACTGTTGGGTCCTTGAACACAATTGCTTAGATTGTAAAATTGTATCAATTGTATGTCACTCTGGATAAGGGTGTCTGCTAAATGACATAAATGGAAACGTTCCTTAATCCTTTTCATGTCTTCTACCTTCTATCTTAATGTCTACTTCCAGGTCCCAAGATCTAAAGGCTGCGTTCCTGTCTTTTCGAAGGTTTTGGACCTCTTTTGACATCTACAGTTTACTGTTGGGGGTGGCACGGTCGCTCTGTGTGTAGCACTGTCGCCTCACAGCGAGAAGGTCCTGGGTCGGTCCAGTCCTAGGTGGAGAGGTCTGGGTTTGCAGGTCTGCGTGGGGTTACTCCGGGTACTCCAGTTTCCTCACACAGTCCAAAGACGTGTGTTAAATGAAGTTTGTCTATGTTTACTGTTTATGTTAAAAAATAAAATGTTTATACAGTGTTTACACTTATAAACATTTATAAATACCATACATCAAAATTCAGTAGCCAGTTAAGGATGGCAACATTCAGAGAAGCAACCAAAGTAAGCAATGTAGGTACTTTCAGACACTGCCCATAACTATGGGTGCCTCACATGGTCACGCAGCAAAAAATTGATTAACATTGTTCAAATATTAAACAACCCTAAGATTTTTTACAGGATTTTAATTATAAGATTTCATCCCAGTTCAAATCAGAATGCCTTTTTTACAATTTTAGTGCACTACGATTTTCTGATTTGATAACATGTAGCTAATATCCTAAAGAAAAAAATATATCAGCCAATTAGATCTGCTATCACCTGAACTCCAGAAATGCATGATTCTATTCCAGTCTCTTCTCCAGCCCAGAACCCTCCTGACATGATCACACCTTGTTTGTTTATGGTCTCTGCTGCTCTTTGGACTGTGTTGAATTGACTCAAGTCTCCCCCTATTCTCCTCCGGAATCAGAAAAAGTTGTGACAGTAAGTAAAATGCATATTAAAAACACACAGTGTTTCCTACATTTACTTTGACTTTTGTTTCATTGCAGACAACATGAACCTGAGATATTTCATATTCTGTCTGGTCAACTTAATTTCATTTGTTAATAAACATCCATTCTTGCATTTCAGGCCTGCAACACATTCCAAGAAAGGTTGGGATGGTAAAGCATTTACCACTTTGCAATGTTGCCATTCCTTTTCACCACACTAAAAAGACTTTTTGGCACAGAGGATACCAAGTGATGAAGTGTTTCGGGATTTATTTTCTCCCATTCTTCCTGCAAACATGTCTTAAGATGTGAAAGAGTACGGAGTAATCGTTGTCACATTTTTCATCTCAAAAATTCTCCACACATTCCGTATTGTCCACTGGTCAGGACTGCAGACAGGCCAGTGCACTACCTGTACCCTCTTCATCTGCAGCCACACCCTTGTAATATGTGCAGCATGTGCATGGTGGGATGCAGTACACAATGAAGATAGCTCCCCTTGCATACTGAATAATTTGACCGGAGTAGTACAACATCTTTATGGCACTACAAGTTTTCATTTTGGTTGCATACTGCATACTACATACTATTTTTAGGCAGATGTAGTATGCAAGTAGTATTGTAGTATGCCATTTCGAATACAGCCATGGTTTAGTTCTGGAATTGACACTATCTGTGTGGGAACATATTTGTTACTGGACCATGTAAATTTGGTACTGGAACTGAAACGTTTATTTGGAACATGTATATTTGATGGTTATCTCTGTGATTTTAAAGACATCATTTGATGATTAAGACAACAATGCTATGCGAATTATGTAAAAAGCATCTGAAGATAAAATAAGGTGACTATGTGGGAGGTTTCTGAGATGATTATTAATACAATTCATTAAGATTATTGTTCTTTAATTAGAGATGTAGTAAGAATGTGTAATCATATAAGTACAAATGCACTGCAGTCAGCATAGTGGATAATGATATTCTTATGCACAGGTGGGTTTCTCCTGGTTCATCTGAAACTGAGTTGCAGTGAGTCAAATTGTACAGTGGTGCTTAAAAGTTTGTGAACCCTTTAGAATTTTCTATATTTCTGCATAAATATGACCTAAAACATCATCAGATTTTTACACAAGTCCTAAAAGTAGATAAAGAGAACCCAGTTACACAAATGAGACAAAAATATTATACTTGTTCATTTATTTATTGAGGAAAATGAACCAATATTACATATTAGTGAGTGGCAAAATTATGTGAACCTTTGCTTTCAGTATCTGGTTTGACCCCCCTGTGCAGCAATAACCTCAACTAAACGTTTCCTGTAGCTGTTGATCAGTCCTGCACACTGGCTTGGAGGAATTTTAGCCCATTGCTCCGTACAGAACAGCTTCAGCTCTGGGATGTTGGTGGGTTACCTCACATTAACTGCTCACTTCAGGTCCTTCCACAACATTTCCATTGGATTAAGGTCAGGACTTTGACTTGGCCATTCCAAAACATTTCCTTTATTCTTCTTTAACCATTCTTTGGTAGAACGACTTGTGTGCTTAGGGTCGTTGTCTTGTGCATGACCCACCTTCTCTTGAAATTCAGTTCATGGACAGATGTCCTGATATTTTTCTTTAGAATTCTCTGATATTATTCAGAATTCAATGTTCCATCAATGGTGGCATTCTTCCAATAGATTTCTGGCTTGTTCACGTGATCTTTAGCAAACTACAGATGAGCAGCAATGTTCTTTTTGGAGAGCAGTGGCTTTCTTCTTGCAATCCTGACATGCACACCATTGTTGTTCAGTGTTCTTCTGATGGTGGACTCATGAACATTAACATTAGCCAATGTGAGAGAGGCCTTCAGTTGCTTAGAAGTTACGCTGTGGTACTTTATGACCTCGCCAACTATTACACGCCTTGCTCTTGGAGTGATCTTTGTTGGTCGACCACTCCTGTGGGGAGGGTGACAGTGGTCTTGAATGTTCTACATTTGTACACAATTTGTCTGACTGTGGATTGGTGGAGTCCAAATTCTTTAGATATTGTTTTGTAACCTTTTCCAGCCTGATGAGCATCAACAACTCAGAGGTCCTCAGAAATCAGAGCAGACTTTGATAGATCACTGTTCTTTAAATAAAACAGGGTGCCCACTCACAGCTGAATGTCATCCCATTGATCGAAAACACCTGACTCTATTTTCACCCTCTAGTGGTTCACATACTTTTGCCACTCACTAATATGTAATATTAGATCATTTTCCTCAAGAAATAATTGACCAAGTATAATATATTTGTCTTATACTTTTAGGAATTGTGTGAAAATCTGATGATGTTTTAGGTCATATTTATGCAGAAATATAGAAAGTTCTAAGGAGTTCACAAACTTTCAAGCACCACTGTAGTTCCTGCTGCCGTTTACTGTCCATGGACATTATTCATCTGGTAATTTGGTTGTAACAATAACGTATAAACCATCTTACAACATTTCTTTTGGCCTGGTCTGAAAACTCCAGTAGCCAATTGTTGTTCGTGCCATGGATGTCAGCTGACTGGGAAGCCCAATTAGACTATTTCTCCTGATTCGCTTAAGACCATACATGTTAAAGGAGAGCCTTTTGAGACCATACAAATGCATTGTGTAGGACTCTTGCCACAAACAAAATCGGCACATCAGTATTTACTGAACTTAAATCGAGTATTACTCAATTTCCTGAGACCATTCCATTATGTACTCTAAAAGCAAAAGATGAAATTTGGTTAAATTCTTGGTCTACTGAAATGTGTTCTTAAGGTTCTGTCTAACCTTAAAGTTCTGTCTTAACCTCTGTTTATGTCTAACCTGTCTGCCCTGGTGTTGACCTAACTTTCCATTAGGTATAAGACTTCTAGTGTCTACCATCCTGCATCACAGGAGCATTGTAGTGTTTTTATCGAAGATTGAAGGTGATATTGTACAAGTATTGCTTTGATACTGGTTGTGATTGGGATGAGCGTGTTCCACTGGTGTCCATTGCCATTGGGGAAATTGTTCAGGAGTCTCTTGGTTTCAGCCTCACTCAGCTTTTTGGCCATTCAGAAAGGGGTCCTTTAAAACTTTTGAAAGATCAATGGTTGTCTCCTAAGGAATCAGCATCAACAAACCTGCTTGATTATGTGAGTGGTTTTAAGGAACTTCTTCACATTGCCTGTGATACTGCTGAAAGTATGTTGGTTTCTGCTCAATCGAGGATGAAGAAACACTAGCCTCGATCTTATAGCCAGGGGAGCAAGTTTTGTTTTTGTTGCCTGTTCCAGGGTCACATTTGGAGGCTAGATTTTAAAGACCCTGTGAGGCTGAGTGGAAGCTCAGTGATACTGACTATGTGGTAAGAACCCCTGATAGCAAACGAAAAACCAGAGTATGCCACGTGAATGGGTTAAACCATTATGTGGCCCAAAAGATGTCTTATTATGGTATTAGTACCCATGATGCTGATAAAGTATTTAATTCTGCTTGTGTTACCCCAGTCTTTCCAGTTGCAGGTGGTAGTGTTCGGCCTGTAGATGGTTGGCTGGTATGGTTGAAGCCATTGTACAGTTTCCTGTACCAAGACAAAACCGAAAGCTAGACATTTTCTCGGGATGGCAGCTTACTATCATAGGTTATGCAGGAATTTTGCAGCGGTTGTATTTCCTCTTACAATGCTCCTTCATCTTTCCAGTCCTTCCTGTTTGGTCTCCAGAGTGCCAACAAGCTTTTTGATAATGTTAAGGCTTTGCTTTGCTGTGCACCTATATTGGCAGCTCCAAATTTCCAGTGCCCTTTTAAGGTGGAAATTGATGCTAGTAACTCTGGAGTAGGTGCAGTCCTTCTGCAAGAGGACATGATGGGAATTGACCACCCACTTTGTTATTTGTGGGTATATTGTGGGTTCTAATTCACATTAAACAGTGGTTTGTACTAATCAAAATGCCACTGTATTTTTGAACTGTATGTACAATTCTAATCAGCAGCTAAAACACAGCAGCAATACATTTGACAACACATACACACATTTGAGTATTTCCTGTGTAAATTTTATTGACACAGTTAATACAATTGAAAGTATTCAGTGCCCTGAAGTACAAGCCTATAAAATAGAACACAAAACATGAAAACAAATAAGTGCAAAACACACCGACTGGCATGACACAAAACAAGTACAAACATAATTGCTTAAGCAGAGCAGAGAATGGACATTTTATGGAACATGTTATTTGTTAAAACATCAAAAATAGATTTTTTTCCTCTTTCCATTATTTGAAAGTTCACTCTTATCGATATATATTTCTGTTGTTATTATTTAACAATTCGGATCCTGCACAGGTGAATGCTGTCCTTTATAGCACAGGTACTTGTGGTGTATATGTGTAGAAGAAACTGCAATGAAACTGGATCAACCAGTATCAGTACTTTTTGGCTTCATATTTACAGGTCATTTCAATATACGTATTAAGACCTTTTCACACCGAGTCCGTTTTTAACGGACGGAAAAAATGACACGTCAAGTTTTGAAAAAGAACACGTGTATATTAACACTGTCCATCACAAACTGACGGACTGCAACGCTGCGTCAAAATTTCTGCGTTGTTTGGATGCGTTAAAAGTCAGGTTGACCCATCAGAGCTCCGTGGTCATAGTTGCAGCCCAAACAAATGAGTGTCAAGATGGCGACAGAACAGCTCATCCTGCTCGTAGCAGAGATTATATGACAAGCAGACTGTAAACATGTGGATATTAAAGAAAGTATCTGGCGGAATATAGCTGAAAGGCTGGGGAATGATGACAATGAGTACCTCAGAGTGACTTTTTGAACCTTTATTAAAGTGCATTCCAGTCTGTTCATGCGCACAATGTTCTTGCGGTGAAACTCTCCGTGTGGTTCTGTTCTGTAGAATGGGGTGAACCCAATATGAGCATCATTTAATTGCAGTGCTTAAAAGAAAAAAGACCATTTCATCATCACTACTGCTGCTGCTCAAGGCATCCATTTCTTCCTCTTCATTCGCATTCAGAGAGTTCAGACAAAAAACGCATCGGACTGGGTGTGACGGTAGCACTGCGTTAAAAATTGCATCCGTTTTATACATCCGTAAAAATCGGACACGGTGTGAAAAGGCTCTTATTGTTTGTCAGTTATAATAAATTATCACTTGTGTTACTCAGTGTGTGATGACAATGTAAACGGCAGAAACATCTGAATATCTGAGTATTTTATAGTGGGAAAGATTTCAATACACAAAACTGTTAAAGGGCTAAACGGAAAGCAATTTGGGTGGAATAAGCAGAAAACATAATCAGGTAAAAGAATTAAAAATTTAATCTCACCATGGTCTGTAAAAAATAGGAAACTAAAACACAAAACAACAAAATCAAGGATGTGCCAGAATGAGTAGTCAGTGGAGATTAAGTAAATGAAACAATATGTTGGTTATCTTTTTGCTTAAAATAGCCTAAGCAAACAAGCAAAAGAAAAAAAAAGAAAGTATTCATTACAGACAGCACATACAGTACAGTATTTAGACCACAATAATGTCACAGAGCCACAGTGTGTGTTTTATCTCCATAAGTAAGGCGTGGCAGGTTTTCCCCGCTGCATTTAACTGGTTCAAACTTTCATACAAATATCCCGATTCTCTCAGTAACATTAACACAAATGAACCACATGCTACCAACATTCTGCTCAAGCCACATTAAACATAGCTTTTCCACTGTTCCTCAAACTATCCTATACTTTTTCAAATAAGAAGTGAAGGTTCTCGTTTGCGATAACTTTAAAAGAAGAATGGATGATACCACGAGTGGGGGTGGGGCAGATTCATTTCAAAACTTCTTATTTTTTTGACTGATTTGTCCAAAAAGAGTTCAGCCAAATGTAAACTGACATAATGATAAAAACTAATCGACTATCTACTAGATTTAGAGTAAGTGGAGCCTTATATACGTTCTCATTTTTAGGTGACAACAGTTCGACTCAACAGTTCGCAGATTAACCTGCCCATCGCAATCAATAGTTTAGCATCATTTCCAATACATTACTAGAACCATGCAGCAAAACGTAATCTCAGCAGCGACATATTCAGAATAAATAAGATGATAGCATGTACAGAACGGTGCAAAAGTCTTAGGCCACCATTAGCTTTGTTGTTTTAGCAATGATATAATGACCATATATAACATTATTGACGACTGGACCCAAAAATTCCAAAATTAGATTTGTCACTCTTTTCTACTGATCTTCATTCCAATCTTTGTGAGCTTCAGTTAATCTTAGCCTTTTCACCTTGGCTACTAAAAGACCATTTCTGATCAAGCTTCTTCTGACTGTAGAAGGGTCAACTTGGCATCCCAACGAAGCTGCCATATGCTGCTATTGCTCAAGTGTAAGGGGAGATCACACTAGATACTTGCCACTGTAGCGTATAGAAGCTTTTTTCAGTTTTTACTACTGCATACAAATTTCCTTGTACAGTGGAACCTCGGAATTTGAACTTAATTGGTTCCAGAAGGCCGTTCAAACTCCGATTTGTTCAAAGTTGGTAATCAAATTTCCCCTTAAGGAAGTAATGTAAATAGGATTAATCCATTCCCGATTCCCAAATAATTTTTTACACCTATATTTGTATGTAATTAGTGATTAAAGCATGAATAAAGCAAATTAACGTAATACAATAACAATAATCAATAAATACATGAAATAATTGAAATATACAGACATAACTAACGTGAAGCTTTATAGCCACGGAGGTGAGCGCAGCTATCACTGGGAGAGCAGTGCCGAAATTGAGGGAGTGTCTAAAATCGCACCTGTAGACTGATATAATATACATATGCATATAATATAATACAATATAATACAACATAATATACATAATATAAGTATGATCACACCCTAGCTCTTCTTTTTTGGGTCTCATGACGACTGGCGTACCGTACTGATGCATTATCACCACCAATAGAATTGGATTACGTGCATTGTGGTTGGGAGATTGCCCCATTGAGTGTTTGTTTAGGGTGCCCATGTTCGTAGTCGGAATTTTTGTTTGAATTTGAAGGCCAAAGAAATTCAAACGGACCATTCGATGTCTGAATTAGAGGTGTGAAGAGGTGTTAAAATTCCAAGGTTCCACTGTATTTTCTTGTCGTACTGTAATAAAGAGACTGAGCGATAATTATATGGTAATCTAATGCTGGCCTAAGACTTTTGCACAGTACTGTATCTCTCCAACTGTATGTGATTATCTATGTACTTGTGCTATGGATAGACGGTAAATAACTTCAAGTAAAAAATGTAATTTAATTACAGGGTAAGATGCATTGTGGTTGTTTTGGTGGTACATTTATGATTTAGTATTCGACCTGGTGAAAACACTGTAGTTGTGCTGAAGCAGACCAGCATTAGCTCTGTGCCTGTGATGAAGTGGTGTACGAGCCCTGATCCAACATAATCAAATTTACTCTAATCAGAAGGGTAAAAAAAGAATCCTCTATGATTATTATTACTATTAAATAAAAAAGACGACACTTAAGAATAGCCTCCATAAATCCACAGGATAATCCACAAATTTGAACGAGATGTGCAGGTCATGTAATGACTGTGACAAAACTGCGTCAGGTGATCAGAACGAGAGAGCGGTGTTGGGCTACAGACTGGCTAATGAAGCAACACAAACACAGTGGGTCAAAATATCAAAAATACTCTGGAAAAGGCTTGTTACACTAACACTAATAAATGTATTCCTTTAATATAACAAAATGCATTGCTGCAAACGAGCCAAAAGATGTTTTTTTTTCTTTTTCCCTGCAGAGCCTGATTATAAAAAACAAATCCCCTACATGCTTAGCAAATACATAGCACAGGCCTGTTCTTGCTGTTGTACAGATGCTGTAGCACTTGTGGGACACACTCACTCTTGCTACATGTGCAATATTTGCAAAAGTAAACCCAGTTAGAGGGGAAAACTGGCAGACTGACACACAGACTTATTATTATCGGAGCATTCAGCATCCCATTTTCATTCGCCCCCATGTGTAATCAGTGCTATATATAGCTCAATATCAAAATGTAACCTTATGCCACACTGGATGGGAGTTATGGGCGCTGGTAAGCTGCATAGCAAAAAAGCAACATTTACACACATAGGAGAAACTCATCTCGATAGGAAAAGTAGACATGGCCAATGTGTTTAGGGTGGAATAATTCTATCTCTGACAGGTTGCACAGGCATGGTTTGAATACTTTCCACGGTAGAGGCACATTCAGATCACTACGCTTCTCTTTCCTTTGTTTGTCCATCATCATCATCACTTCTCTCTTTTGGTTAAGAGTGTTTTCTTGCATGTGTTGTGGCTTGCCTTGTGTCCTCTGCTGCCGGTTAGGAATCTACAGAGACAAATTTCAGAAATAAACCGAAGCCAATATTAGAAAATGACACAGACAAATCAATTGGTTCTTTTTTTTTAAAGAAAGCAACAATTTTTGTAAAACAAAACATGAAATACATATAAAGGAACTTTCCCTATAACGTCCAAAAAGGGTAAAAATGTCAGATCTTTCTATCCTTGTGGGGACTTTTAAAATTAATACTTTTAATAATCTTAAAACAATTTCTAATATTCTCATAATGAGAAACACTATAATTTAACCTATATCTATATGCCCTCACTTGGAAAAAAATGCAATTATGTGTAGTGCACATGTAGGACATTTTATTTCTGGCATAAACATGCCTCAACTATAAGTTCTGGTCCATATCTGCTGAAACCTTTATTACATTTACATTTACAGCATTTAGCAGACGCCCTTATCCAGACCGACTTATAATTGGTACAGTCTTACAATCCAAGCCATTGTGGGTTAAGGTTCTTGCTCAAGGACCCAACAGCGGCAGCTTGGCAGAGGTGGGATTTGAACCCTGGACCTTTTGGTCCATAGTTCGGTACCTTAACCGCTAGGCTACCATAGTTATTAGTGTCTACAACCCCAAATCAGAAAAAATGTCATGACATCATAAATTTATGCAAGGAAATTACTTAAGATTCCCTAAATCTTTTAATAATACTCTAGAGCAGAGGGTGGAGTATGGAGGAACAAACGTAACAAATCAATCAAATAAATCAATGCATCAATAAATAAATCCATAAATAAATAAATTGGCCATGTTTTTATTAATATAAAATTTTACGTTGAACATTAATTTATTATTTTTTGTTTATTTGTGGTTTTATTTATTTATTTTGGGACTATTTTCTCACAGTTCTTCAGAAAGTATGCATGTAGCCTTGCTCATAAACAGCTTTACTGGATGATCTATTTGTATCCAGTTATTACCAGTGATGTTCCAAACATTAAAAATCTTTTCTTTGTAATGTTTTCAAATATAAATAGGCAAAAGAGAATTCACAAGTGATTGTTTTCTGATTTTATTTGCATTTTACATACTTTCTTAACTTTTTAAAAATGGGGTTTGAAAAATGTCATAGAATATACTGGTTCCTCATTTATGCTGTTTAACATAATATTCAATGATCGTTTCATTATTCAAATATATCTCTGGTCAACTCAAACACAAGGGTTGTTCTAGCATACACAACAATTAATAAAACAAATGTTTTAGTGACACAGGCTTGAACACACACAAAAACGTGTTATGGCTTCATCTCAGAATCTCATGCATGCTCAAGGCTGGATCACAGAAATGAATTTTAGTACGCTTTCCAAACATTATAACACAAGACATATAACACAAGTATTGGTATTAAAACATACAATATTTTAACTGTAATAAAGCAGACTGTTTGGAAATGGTGTGCATAGATACTGGACATAAAGTTGCTTATTAGTAGAGATGCACCTGCAATGTTCTTGGCCGATTTTTTTAAATCATATGATCGATGGATTCCAATTTTTTTGTGCTTTTTTGCCCACTGATGTCTTACCTTTCTGTTTCCCTTAGACAGCAATGCCACTCAAACTGGTTATCTGCTGTTAAAGCCCATTGATGCTAAGGAACTACGGGTTGGGTGGTTGGATTTGAATGTAACTTCGGATTTTATGGTACCCTCCAGGGCTAATTTCCATACGGGGAGCTCCAATCATGATAGGGCAGGTGTCTCTAATAAAGTGACCACTCACTGTACACAAAACTAATAGATAGATACACTTTTGTTTGGGGCCAAGGCCAACAATCAGAGACTGTTTTAGAATTCTTTAAATTCTGAAACAGTTAATATTTAGACCAAAAGTGTCCAAAGTTTTCGTCCCTGGGGGGAAATGTAGAACAAATATGGAGTCATGGGCCATATGCTCTCTAATAATAATAATAAGACTACTTAATTGCCATTAAGACCACATTTTATTAAAGTGTCAATAAATCTAAGTCAATAGATACTCTTTGTATGCTGTGTAAATAAAAATTCTGCAGACATCGCACTTTGCTCTGAAAAAATATTTATCTTGCCAACGTACATGAAATCTTCTGCATTCGCTTTCTAGTTTTCGTTTCTTTATTGCCACCGTGTCTAGACAAAACCTTGGTCAACCTAAAACGAGTACAGATGATAGACATCCTAAACATTTTGAATGGGTGATAATTGCGACAGCTAGTGTTAATCTAGACTTCAATTTTATAAAAAATTAAAAAAAAAAGGTTGGCCATACCAAATGGTGAGGCCATACACAACCATATTATTCCCATGATAGACTGGAAACTTTTAGCTGAACTCATAGCTGAACTATGGAGTTGAGCTTTTCACTAAATAAAGAAAATAACATAAGATTTATTTGGCAGTGATCTAGAAAGCAATGGCTGCCAGTTTTGGTATGTTCTCTCATTCTTTGTGTGGGTTACCTTCAGGTACTCTGGTTTACTTACAAAACAATGCTGAGTGGTATGTCTAATGGACTTGTTGATGAGGATTTAAAAAAAATGTATTTAGTTAGTTACCTCCCGGATTTTAGATTTGCCCACTACTATACCTGCTCTTGGTATTTGTCATTTGATCACTTTGAAAGCATCTAGGCTTATGTAAAACATCTCACACAGCCAATGCTGCTTTAAAAAGTTGCCACTGTATTTCAAGCATCAAAATGCCTTTTGTGCTTTCAACACACAAAATCACACGCATACACAATCTCACCTTGTTCACATCCATTAATGCCACACATAAAGGTCTGTAAAACACAATGTCCCAGTTGTAGATGGAAAATAGATTAATATGTGTTTTTAGCTGGCACTATTAACCAAATATGTTCACAAATGAGGCGGTTTTATTTATTTATTTTGGGACTATTTTCTCACAGTTCTTCAGAAAGTATGGATGTATCCTTGCTCATAAACAGCTTTACTGGATGATCTATTTGTACCCAGTTATTACCAGTGATGTTCCAAACATTAAGCATCTTTTCTTTGTAATGTTTTCAAATATACATAGGCAAAAGAGAATTCACAAGTGATTGCTTTCTGATTTTATTTGCATTTTACATACTTTCTTAACTTTTTAAAAATGGGGTTTGAAAAATGTCATAGAATATACCGGTTCCTCATTTATGCTGTTTAACATATCTAAGTACCCTAAGTTGACCCTATAACAATCTGAAGAATGGGCTTTTTGGAAGAGTAGCAGCCAAAAAAACACTTTTTTTGGAACGGGAGCAGGGTGGAAAGTTTAAGATATGCTAAAGCTCACACCCATTGGATGGAAGATCAATGGAAAAGAGTATTATGGAGTGACAAATTCAAGTTTCAAATTTTGGAGTTGAATCGTCAAAGTGTTATATATGGTCATTATACCATTGGTAAAATAACAAATCTAATGGTGTCCTAAGACTTTAGCACAGTACTGTATAACTAAAGGTTGAGAACTCTTGATCGAGCAGGAGGTTTTTCTTTATAGAATATGATTTAAAGAAAGAAGATTTCTATCTAATTACTCATTCAGCAAAGCCTTTGAAAGATCTCAGAGACTCGTGTGGTTTTTCTTTTCCCTGAAATCTCTCTTAATCTGCCTAAATCCCCAGTCATATGTCACCCACTGCTAAGGGAGGAGGGCCATAGGCCAGCAAGTGCCTTCATACAACTCGTGGCCACCAAACACTTCTTTTCTCTGACTGACAGATTATGGAAAGAATGAATCCGCTTAGACAGACACTTGCCATGTCCATCTGCCATCTTTGCCATGGGCTTTAACGAGTGACTGGGGGCGCTGCAGCAACAGGATGACGACCCCTCGTTTGGACTTCCTTCCCTAAGACATGGGCAAGTTTTGTCTGTCATTGCCTGGTTAAGCTGGCAGCACTGCTGAGAAACTTGAACATAAGTCTACAGGGTGGTGGGCTAATGAATGAACCTGCTGCACCACACGCGCCCCCTTTTTCTGTCTTGTAATTGAGACATTCCCCTTAACTGAGAGCAGACGGTTATCATACGCATTATAACCCCACATGTCGTCTTAATATCTCAGAATATTATACTTTACAGTTGTATGCAGGTGTGCCCACCTTTGGTGTTGGAGTCGAGAAAGACCTCAATGTAGGTCGAGGGAACGTAGCCTTCTTCTTCCTCATTTCTCCGGACACGTGTCCAGCCATCTCCTTTATCCTCCTCGATCACGAAGAGCACCTCTCCCTCCGCTAATGCTAGCGTGCCCTCGTTACTACCTACAGAGAGGCACGCGGGTAGAGAGATTGGTAAGAAAATGGGAAATTAAAAATACATAACCAAAGAGAGGACAGAGCAAGAGCAAATATACAGAGTCAAAGTTACATACAGTGGTGCTTGAAAGTTTGTGAACCCTTTAGAATTTTCTATGTTTCTGCATAAATATAACCTAAAACATCATCAGATTTTCACACAAGTCCTAAAAGTAGATAAAGAGAACCCAGTTAAACAAATGAGAAAAAAATATTATACTTAGTCATTTATTTAGTGAGTGGCAAAAGTATGTGAGCCTTTGCTTTCAGTATCTGGTGTGACCCCCTGTGCAGCAATAACTGCATTTCCTGTAGCTGTTGATCAGTCCTGCACACCGGCTTCGAGGAATTTTAGTTCATTACTCCGTACAGAACAGCTTCAACTCTGGGATGTTGGTGGGTTTCCTCACATTAGCTGCTCGCTTCAGGTCCTTCCACAACATGTCGATTGGATTAAGGTCAGGACTTTGACTTGGCCATTCCAAAACATTAACTTTATTCTTCTTTAACCATTGTTTGGTAGAACGACTTGTGTGCTTAGGGTCGTTGTCTTTGCTGCATGACCCACTTTCTCTTGAGATTCAGTTTCATGGACAGATGTCCTGACATTTTCCTTAAGTATTCTCTGATGTAATTCAGAATTCATTGTTCCATCAATGATGGCAAGCCGTCCTGGCCCAGATGCAGCAAAACAGGCCCTAACCATGATACTACCACCACCATGTTTCACAGATGGGATAAGGTTCTTATGCTGGAATGCAGTGTTCTCCTTTCCTTTCCCCTAACAAAACGCTTTTCTTTTAAACCGAAAAGTTCTATTTTGGTCTCAGTGTTCTTCTGATGGTAGACTCATGAACATTAACATTAGCCAATGTGAGAGAGGCCTTCAGTTGCTTAGAAGTGACCCTGGGGTCCTTTGTGACCTCACCAACTATGACACACCTTGCTCTTGGAGTGATCTTTGTTGGTTGACCACTCCTTGGGAGGGTAACAACGGTCTTGAATTTCCTCCATTTGTACACAATCTGTCTGACTGTGGATTGCTGGAGTCCAAACTCTTTAGAGATGGTTTTGTAACCTTTTCCAGCCTGATGAGCATCAACACTCTTTTTCTGAGGTCTTCAGAAATCTCCTTTGTTCATGCCATGATACACTTCCACAAACATGTGTTGTGAAGAGCAGACTTTGATAGATCCCTGTTCTTATATAAAACAGGGTGCCCACTCACACCTGATTGTCATCCCACTGATTGACAAGAACTGACTATTTCACCTTCAACTAAACTGTTAATCCTAGAGGTTCACATACTTTTGCCACTCATTAATATGTAATATTGGATCATTTTCCTCAATAAATAAATGACCAAGTATGATATTTTGTCTAATTTGTTTAACTGGGTTCTCTTTGTCTACTTTTAGGACTTGTGTGAAAATCTGATGATGTTTTGGGTCATATTTATGCAGAAATATAGAAAATTCTAAAGGGTTCAAAAACATTCAAGCACCACTGCACAGCACTTTATTAAGTACACCTGATCAACTGCTCATTAATGCAAACATGTACTCAGCCAGAAACTCAATACATTTACAACATGCAACATGGTCAAGACAACTTGCTGAAGTTCAAACCGAGCATCAGAATGGGGCAGAAAGGTGATTTAAGTGACTTTGAATGTGGCATGGTTGTTGGTGCTAGATGGGCTGGTCTAAGTATTTCAGAAAATGACTATTTCATTCCAATAGAGCACTTTTGAGATGTGATGGAACGGGAGATTCACATCATGGATGTGCAGCCGATATGAACCAAACACTTTGAGGAATGAGGAATTCAACAGCACCTTTGTTGAATCTATGTCACAAAAAAATTAAGGCAGTTCTGAAGGCAAAAGGGGATAAAAGCCTGTACTATCAAGGTGTACCTAACAAAGTGGCCAGTGTGTGTAATAAGAAAAATAAAGTGTGCGCTCGGGTGGAGCCTATCACTGTGGAGACTGGGGTTCAGGTTCCAGCTATGCCTTCCAACCAGGTTGGGTGTCACATACAGGCACGATTAGCCATGTTTAATGGAGATAGGGGATCATACCCTAGTGCTGCAACAGCGATCTCTGCTGGCCCTGTGGCAGACTGGCGTCCCATCCAGGGCATGCTAATGCCTGCATCTATGTTCTGCTGTGTTTTTTACTGACTAGAACAAGCTGGTACAGAACAGATGAAAAAACAAAACAGGCAGAGTGGGTAGAGAGAAGATATTGTATGTTTTTACCTTCAAACGGGTATAGTGCTTTGCAGGTTCCGATGGTGGGCATTACGTCGTCCTCGGCGTCATCAAACTCATCAAAGTCAGGATCTGTCTGAGCTTTTGTCTGGACTTCAGAGCTCTGTTCCTCAGTGTAGCTACCATCCGGACTGCTCCAGCACACACACACACAATCACACAAATGTGTACATCACAGACACACAGAAAAACACACAAAGTAACTATAGCGGCTGTATATAACAGGCGTCATGTAGAAAAAGCTAATTCAATGTATTAATGTATGCCCATTACATAAGTCAAGTCAGATTCATTTATATAGAGCTTTTTACAATGGAGCATTGTCTCAAAGCAACTTTACAAGTTTATATTATCTCCTAATAACTACGTCCAATCCCAAATTGAGCAAGCCTAGGGCGACAGTGGCAAGGAAAAACTTTAAGCGTTATGAGGAAGAAACCTTGGGAGGACCAAGACTCAAAATGGGACCCAACCTCCTTGGGAGGCGTAGATGATAAATGTAAGAATGAAACTAATTTATCTAAACTAACAAGTCTTGGAGTCATAGTTCGAGTAAAATATGCATATTGGCATTAAGTAGTCCGATACACAGAGCCACTCTAGGATCTTGAGTCTAAGCAGGAAAGTCCTTGGTGGCACTTCATCCCCAGCCATATATATATATCCCTCCTCCGGTTGGCTGGGGATGAAGTATATATATATATATATATATATATATATATATATATATATAATATATATATATATACACGTTAATTGTAATTGGAAATAAAAACCTGTCTTTTAGCTTCAGGCGTTGCGACTGTGAACAGCCAATCAACACGGTCACCTCAATAGCCAATCAAGGCTGCAAATTCAGTGGTACCTCGGTTCTCGACCACCTTGGAACTCGTCAAATTCGGTTCTCTGCGCATTTTGACTAGAAACTTTGTCTGGGTCCTCGTCGTTTGCTTGGTACTCGGCGCACTTGCTTAAACTTGTATAAGTCGAGTCGTGCAACTCAATGATTACACAGTGATTCAGATTCACAATAGTTTCTCAGTGAAGATTTTCATTGTGTTTTTCTTTATTTTTACATCTACAGTATGGTATTCTTAGTGCAATTAAGTCTCCATGGGTCCTAAAAAGGGTTGTACTGACTGCCAACCAAAAGGAAACAGGAACTTAATGCTCCAGATCACAAGCTGCAGTTAGCATTAGAAGCTATGCTAGTGCCCTGAGTTCACCTGAGTGTTTTGCTTTTAGTTTTTGCTTTCAATCCATTACATATTAAATTACATGAGATTTTTCAACACTTTACTAAAAAAAAATGTGTTAATTGTTTTGGCCAACTCTAGGTTAATGTAAGTGTTTTAAACATTAACTTACTTATCATTATTTATTACAGGCTCTGCTATTATACAGCAGAAGGGTCATTGAGTATGAGTTGTTCACAGTCCTAATGGCCTGTGGGGTAAAAGCTATTTTGTAGCCTGGTTAGGACCCGAGCATCAGAAGATAAAACAATCCACTGTGATTTTTTTGGGAGAGGTACAACCATAGTCTTAAAGCAGGTGGGAATTACAGAATGCGCCAGAGAAAGGCTGAATATGTCTGCAAAGACAGCAGCTAGCTTGCATTAACTTTTGTTGACTGTAGCTGCGATGTTGACATAAAAATAACTTTATCCTCTCAGATCTTCTGTCCTCTGAGGCCGATGTGCCAAACAGAGTATTTCCAGTGCTTAGCTCTTAGCTTCGACAGATAGCAGATTCAAATAGTTCTCAAGCCGTGGGCGGAGTTACATATACGAGGGTTCCTTTGTGATGTAGGATGTTACTCTTCTCAGTCGATGCTGATCCCTTAGTGGTAGTTACACTATATAGACAAAAGTCTGTGGACACCCCAAAATTACATCCAAACCATGGATATTAGTATGGATTTTGTGCGGCAACCTTGCTGCTACAACAACTTTTGTTCTAAAAAAGGCTTTTGGAACACGACTGTGAGGTCGGCTTCTGATGTTAGACAATGAGCCCTGGTTAACTGTTGGTATTCTAGTGCATTTTAGGGTCTCTGATAGAGGTCAAAGTTCTGTGTAAGCCAGCCAAGATATCAATCAAAGTGGGCAAACCAGTTCTCTATGGACATTGCTTAAGGATAGCAGGGAAGAAAGTTGTGTCATATTGAGAGTCACTGGGTATTCAGTACAACCCATTCTACTGCCACTGCTAAAATAGCAGAGCTCAATAATTAGGGTGTCCATAAAAAGGGGTGTCCATAAATGTCTTTCTATATAGAGTATGTTAGGTTCATCACAGATGCTTAAAGTAAGTTTGTACTGAACTTTTCCAAGGTTCTGGATTTGTCTGCTTTATGTTATCACTGTACAAGCTTCCTGTACATATAAACTTACTATAAATGCAAAAAAAAAGTGAAACCATGACGGTTGCGGGACGAGATGGCGTGCACCAGCATACCTCTCACGATCCTGAGCACAGTTGTTGGCCGTCGTTGTGCTATTTTGTGGTTCATTCACAATACTTTGTCTTTTAGTTGTTTCACTCCTTGCAGGCATTCTGCCTTCCACCTCTGCTAGCCAGCCCTGCAGTACGTACACATGCATAAGCACAATCAGAACACATTCACATTCAGAGCTTTGTTTAGGGAATACTTAGAAATGTCTATGCTTAACTGACACATACCTCAAATTTCTGAAGTTCAGTCTGTAGTTTGTCAATGTGATTGGAAAGCTCTGCGAGTCGGGGATCCACACTGCTTGGATCACCCATTTGGGGATTCTTCACATACACGTCCTTCATTTTAGTCAACGCATCCCTGAGTAGGACACACACACACACAGAATCCCACCTGAGAACTGACAACATGCATTACTGAGCACTTCATTAGGTACACCACACTTGCTTAAACTTGTATGAGTCGAGTGGTAATTCACGATTCATGATTCATAATTCAGTACACAGTGATTCAGATACACAATAGGTCTCACTCAGAGAAGATCTCTGCTGTCTTCATCTTTATTTTTACATCTACAGTGATGTACTCTTAGTGCAAATAAGTCCCAGTGAGTCCTAAAAAGGTTAGTATTGGCAGCCAACGAAAGGGAATCACCAACTCAATCCTCCAGGGCACAGGCTAGTGCACACAGGCTGCAGTACATGAGATTTTTCAACAAGCTTTGTGTTAATGATTTTAGCCAACTGTAGATTAATGTATAAGTGTTTTAAACCAACTTACTTATCATTACTTATCATAGGCTCTGCTATTATACACTATAGACCGCCCTACCAAACAAACTCCTCAGTTCATGATACATTTAACAACTCCATTAATACACATAATGCCTTATACTGTGTGGATTTTCTGGGGGTCTGGAACAGATTAATTCGATGTACATTATTCCTTATGGGAAAAATGAGCTTGGTACTCATCGTTTTCAGTTCTCGACAAGCCTTTTAGAACAAATTAATGACGGGAAACGAGGTACCACTGTATTTCATTAGAATGGCATTAAACAAAATGTCCATCTTGACCACTGCAGATTCGTAATCCATTGCTGAATATCACTTTCATCCAATCATCCAATCATCCACATTCCATGATCGTTCCTCTTAGGCCAACTGTAACCAGGCTTTCTCCTGTTTAGGTGCTGTTTAGTGCTGGTTATTGCTTGGCCTTTCTTTGTGGGAGCCCCATTTTATTCAGTCAGTTTCTTACAGTTCTGTCACAAACTTTGACTTTTTTCATTTGTTTTTTGTGCATTTTCTATTTTCAAGGCATGTGGTTTTGAGTTTTCTATCCTGGCGCTTAGAAGTGGTCTGCCCTTCCTATTATAACCTTGTCATTTTGTTTATAGTTGCACCACTTTGTAGACACAGCTGACCGGGAACAACCAACATCTTTCACACAGTCTATTGTATTTCCTTCCTGTATTAGATTCATAATCCTTCCCATTGTTTGAAATGACAATTCTCTTGTTCGAGACATATCTATCAAATTGAAAATGACATCATCATTTCAGATTTTTTATGTATATTTGTATTTTCTTCTCATTTCCTTTGAGAAATGTTAATGTTAATACCATTAATTAAAATGGTAATTCAATTTACCTGGTGTGATTCACTTCAAACAACCGTCACACAATTAAGGCACTTAAAGATGACCAATGCATTAAGATTTCCCAAATGGAACTCCTGAATTAACCAAGTCCACTAGTTAGATGGGGGGCTTCATGCATTTTGTCACATACTTTATAATACAGGCACAATCCTGTATACTTTGTGTTTAAACATGTGTCTGTGTCTGTACCTCTGGTCCATCTCTTTCTGGATATCTTTATTGATGTCATCAATCTTTCCCTGCAGCTTCTTCCTCCTCTGCTCTGGAGGCAGGTGACTAAAGTCCTCGGGATTCGCACCCTAAAATTAAAGGAGAGAAAGATCGAAAGGAAGGCCAACAAAACCAAAAAACAGTTAATATCATCATCTGTTTAACAAAGATGAACATGAATATACAATAATGTGTAACACTGAGAATGATGATTGAGTGTTTTTATAATTTAATGACAACTAATAACTGAAGTTAAACTTTAAACCTTAAAATCTTTTATTTAGATGTTATTCATTATTCTAAATTATTTAAATCTGAGTTAAGCTATCTGAGAAGTCTGGATATATATTTGAATCAAGCCAAACGATGCAAACTCCTAATACAGTTTTGTTATTCTCTAATGGCTAACACCTGATAGACATGAATGTGGAGCCATGCCCGACATGTGCTGTGCATCACACAGACCCAGCCCCCCGGGCCAGGGGAGATTCTGCTCAGGAACAACATAAACATATGCAGATTTTGATCTTGAGTGGAACACCAGACACAAATCTACTCGTTTGGAAACCCACCCAGAGGCGAGTCGACTCACAACATGGACATTGTTGCTTTCTTTGTACCTCACACCCATATACAGGGGACTACAGGGGGAGAGCCCCAGTAACCAGGACCCATGTTACATATACTGACTGAATTTGTGTTATCATCCCTACTGTTTTGAGCTCTGATCTGTACAAATAAAAACTGTGCAAAAAATTAAAATGGTTGACACCTTTAGTACCAGAAAACAGTTCAACTGCTTGATTTTATTATACTGACCACCAAAGTATGAGTACATTTCTGTAATGTTTTGAGGATCTCACCTCCTGAGGTGAAGTTTTTATTAACCAACTTCTCATAACGATTATTTTACATCACCCAAGGCTTCTTGCCGTTAGGTGGCATCAGTTAGTCATTGGCGACTTCTTGAATTTGCTGGTACATGTATTTCATGTTGAGGCACAGGGGAACATTTACGTTTATTAACTCTTAAAATGATATGTGAGCACTCATTTCCTCACAGGTTGCTAGTGGTTGGATATTTTTGGCTGGTGGACTATTTTTAGTCTAGCAGTGACACTGAGGTGTAGAACTACAAAGTACATATACACGGTAACTGAAACTGATAAAATGGACGACGAGTGTAGAAACAAGGAGGTGCACTTAATGAAATAATCGGCGAGTGTGGTTATTTGTTGTAGATTTCTTATATTTCTTTACAAGGTCAGGAATTGAGTCAGGGATTTATAAAATAAAATCATAATTATTTGAGTCCCTGCTCCATGTACTCTCTATTAGGGGACCAAGAGTGCAAATACAGTCTCACCCATTCCCCCAGTCCACAACGCAACACTTCAAACGCACACAAAAAATAACCATCCAGATTTAGTGAACCTTCAGTTATCATATCATCACCATCACTTCACCCCACAAAAGTCATGCAAATTAAAACTGCACTCACAAATGAGCAGGCAACACAAACCAATACAACATGCAAAACCTAAGCGATCAAACATATCCTACTGTAATTCAAACATATAACTACTCTTTTATACAGTATGTTAGTATTTGAAATATTTTAGGTCACAGTAAGGGCTTGCAATTATGTGGTAAATGTTTATGAGTAGTTCATTAATTCATTTATTGGCCTAAGTAGTTTACCCAATACATTGTTAAATCTAAAGTTCATCCATACAAACTAAAAGTATTTGCCAAAGTATTTCACATTTTTAATTCAATTCAAAGGTTGTGCTAAATGTCAATGTCTAAAACTACTGTTTATTTTGTTTCTCCATACATAATGGTTTTGTGTATGTAATTAAGTACAGGTATGTGCCATTTAACATCCGTTTGATCAATGGCTGTTTGCTTTAACAATCCAAAGCTTAAAAGTTACAATAAATTGTAATAGGGAATAAAAATCTGTGTTTCAACTCTGGACATTGCAAACACAAAATGGCAAAAGCACTGTACCTCGCTGCCTTACGTATGATGTTACAGTATACATTAGGGGTAGGTATTGGAAAGGACTTCACGATACGATTATATCACGATATATTGTGATACGATACATACTGCGATATATTGCGATATTCCACAGTTCACTGAAAATATGAAACCAGCTGAAATACAAGTTATGGTGTACAATCTGAGTCATCTTAGTACATCACATTACATTGATTATTCAGCGGCCAAAACACTGTACTGCAGTATCTACGGAGATTGTGGTTTACACCCCATTTAAAACGTGTTTTTTTATTACTTCCAAAAAATTTATATTATGAGCTGAAAATCGATATAGTATATCATGAAAAATAAATATTATTTATTTATATATTAATATAATCGATATATTGCTGTATCGATTTTTAGCACAGTCCTAGTATACAGTACTGTACTGACCTCTGATTACCATATTTTACTTTATAATTGGTACAGATTCCTATGTTATGTTAATTGCTTATTTATGTATATTAGTGTATTTTCTTTAATTATTGTGAATTTCCATTAGTTAAAAAACCTTTAGCATGTGTATAACAGTTTAGGTTTCGGACGTGGTGAGATGCTGAGTAGATGGTAGGGTTCCGCTCGTGTTTTCAGCTGCATCTCTGACGCATTTACTTTTGCATGCACTTTTCTTATGAAAATACCCTTTATTTATATATACCTACATATATACTTACTAATATTTACATCATGGTTCCAAAATGCTCTCAAAGCACTCTCTGTAGGTAAGTGTTATACAAAATTAGAGTCAGGTACTGTATTGTACTATGTGCTGTAAATGTTTCAAATTTTAAAAAAAGATACAAAGATCAGAATCACTGTACAGTACAGTACTAGATGTTTTCATATTATGTTTTAATATTAATGTTAACATAAAACACTATGTGCAAAGTATCTAAACTACAGTACTTAGTAACTGAAGGTCACTTGCCCCACGATAGAGTCGCCTAAAATGTTCATGGTAATGTTTCACAGAACATAATGTGGATGTTAAATGGCGCGTACCTGTACCTGAGGTTTTGGAACTAGTCATTGAACATTATGTAAAAGGAATACATGATGTTAAGGTTATTTCACTAAGCATACAAACAAATGTGAACAGAGAAAAGGACAGTGATGGGGTTCGGATCACCTCAATAAGGTTCCGCACGTGGGCATTGAGTGAGATCTACACAGAGGGACGGTCACCACAGAAATTACACAGACAAAACAACAACGAACAAACAAACAAACAAACAAACAAAAAACAAACATAAGACAACAACACATTTGTGTGCTTATAATAAGGTAACATGATAGTTACTGTTTAAAATACCACACAGGTTAAAAATTCTAACGAAATAAGGAAGCATAAAAATACCAAAAAAGCATTAATAGGAAACACGTTTTGTGGGTTAGGACGACGACGAGCATGCTATGGTCATGCCACTAAGGTCATGCGACTACATACATGCTTACCAGCTTCAGAGAGAGCTTCTCAGGGGAACAGAGGGAATGATTGAGGACAAAGAGGAGAGATGAGAGAAAAAATTCAGCATCAGAAAAGCAACATCCTGTCACTGTTCTCACTCACGTAAGTACACACATGCATGACTGGGCTCTTGTTAACACAAGACCTCACTGGTGAAGCTCACAAAGCAAAAAGCAGTCAGCATAATTCTGCCAATAGTTGGATGTATAACAGCTGAAGATTTTTAATTTAGGACTGGTGTAGATAGAGAGGTTTATTGCCTATTAGGGGTGGGTATAGGAAAGGACTTCACGATACGATATGCATCATGACACATGGGATACGATTATATCATGATACAATGTGATACGATGCATACTGAAAATATAAAAACAGCCGAACTACAAGTCACAGTGTACACTGATAGTTCAGTGGGCAAACTGAGTCAAAACACTGTACTGCAACATCTACAGCATCGGAGATTATAGTTTATACTCCATTTAAAACGTGTTTTTATTACTTAAAAAATGTAGTATATTGCGAAATTAAATATCGAGATATATCGCTTTTTAAGCAAAGCTCTACTGCCTATAATACTTTTTTAAATATAGGTTCAATATAACTGTAGATCACAATTTATTCAGGTTGTTCACCTAATCTGTTTTTCTAGAAGACTGAGAAACAAATGCAGCGAAATTATATTCAAATCTTCTTGTAGCTTCTATCCATTAACCCTTTTAAAAACTGAAATATTGCAGGAAATTTAGGGCAAATTTGTTCATGATAAGCAGCCGAACAGTTAGATTACTATTAAAAAAACCCAGATAGTTCCAGCTCTGAAATCTGATTGGCTGAATTGCATTATACACAAAAATAAACACACACCTATGGCCACCTCACAACACTCACAACATATTGTTGCACCAGATTTCTAAACCAATGAAACCGTAACACACACCGTATGTAAACTTTTGTGTAAATGTAAAAAGTTTATAATTTTTATCCACCTGTTACCTTTTACTCACTTATTGGCTTAATATACTACCATATCATTGGTCAAACAAGCAAATAATAATAATAAAAAAACAACAACCAAGAAAAATAATTATTTACAAATTTGCAGAAGTGTTTTTTTTTTGTGTGTGTGAAGGTCTCAGTTGACTCTTTCATTTTCATTTAAAAAATTCATTCGGGTGCTTGAACCGTGACACCACCCTTCTGTGAATGGATTTTAATTATTTGTTTGTTACCGTGTACTATATGAATATGGATCAACTGCTATACTAATAAAGCTAAATGAAATAATGACAGACACTGAAATACTATACAATGGATTTAGTTATCAGAGGAAACAGTTAAAATAACTTTCAGTAGCCTTCTGAAGTGGGTTTTTGGCTCTTTTTCTGGGAAAAACAAAACTAAACCAGTTTGTCTAGCTAAGGGGATGAAATAAAAATTGGTTGGAACAAAATGCTCCAAAACCTTCAGTTCATCAATTCAGCAAGTTTGTCTGATGCAACATTTTCAGTCAGTTCAAGTCGATATCAAGTATTACATAATTGTGTCAAAAAATGACAATCAAACAAGCGAAGAATACAATTTTGTCATTGGAAAGCCACACTTGTTTCCCAGTATATGCCAATTTGTCTGTAAAAAATGTGACAACTGTTCAAAACACTGTTGCCAAATAAATGTGAATATAAACATACATGTATCCAAGCAGCCATATTCTCCCTGTGTCATAGCATCATTTGTGATGGAGAAATCCTGATATTCTTTACTGAGTTTGATGGCATGCCATAGTCAAACAGCATCACTAAATCTCATGGCTTTGTCTTGGACAGATGCTATATAAGCACTAGAATTGCTCTAAAAGATTTCAAGCACTTTATATGAGAAGTTGTTTAAAAATAAGCCAGAACTGTGAAACTCATGGAATTAGCTTATGTTGATCATTCTGAAAAGCCATAGAGTTGTGAAAGCTTAATGAATTTCTAAACTTACCAACTTCTGAAGAACATAGCTACCCATTTAAGTATGAGCTTGTACTTGCTTTGTGGATCAATGCAGATGTATTGATACACAATTCTTTTGGAAAATGAAAAGAAAAAAAAAAACCTAATAGAAATTGTGTACAAGTGTTTATTTTGAAATGGAACCTTCACAGTGGTTGTTACTATGAATGCATCTTGGCGCTGCTTTTTGCTATCTTGTAGTGAACCTCATCAGCAGGTTTCAACAATGAAGAAAAGCACAATTTACAATGTTAAATGCTTACATGTAGGGAATAACAGCACAACTACGCTAATGACAAAAATGGTGGAAGAGAGAAAGGGAACTGATAGAAAGAATGAAGACTAGATGAGGACAGGAGAAATGTAATAGCAGCAGTGTCTGATTCAAAATGATGCCATGACATAGACCAAACCACAAGCTAATTCTAATTAAATACACCGGCTACACTTCTAAATAGCTTTTTCCTGTTGATATATTATTGTCAGTAGGTATGTGTTCCTCTTGACACATCTACCTACATAATACTTTTCACACATAAAGAAGTGCTAAACAATAAAATGTGTTTATAGCGCAACAAAACTATTGTTTATCACTTTCGTATATGTGAATATTATGTAGGTATAGTTACCAAAGGGTCAAACAAATTATAGTGATGTGCAATCGGCGTTGCACTGCTGAAGAGGTTGGAATAGCCAAATACTTTTGTCACGACTGACTTGATGAATCCACCATTTACTTTTGCTGACATTTGTAGAAACGTGTTTAAAAAAATCTGTCCAAAACAGTTTGGGATGGCTCAAAACCTTGCTCCTGGTACAATGATGGTTACTTTACAAAAAAGGCCAAAAGACCTGCATGATTCAAGACATACACTCATCGATCGCTTTATTAGGACACCTCCTTGTTTCTGCACTCCTTGTCCATTTTATCAGCTCCACGTACCCATAGATGGCACTTTGTAGTTTTACAATTACAGACTGTAGTCCAATCTGGTTTCTCTTTAATACTTGTTCGTCTCCTTTACTATGTTCTTAATGATCCGGACCCACACGGACCAGAAAAAAACCCCCCCAAATGGTACCTATTGGATGATGGATCATTATCAGGACTGAGAGTGAACTGATATGATATTGCGCTGGTATGAGTGGAAATAGTCCGCCAGCCAAAAATGTCCAGCCACCAGCATCCTGTAGGCAGCATCCTGATGAAGGATTAGAGGACAACTAACACAGATGAGCTACTGTCTCGGACTTGACATCTACAAGGTGGAGCAATATGGCAGATGTGTCTAATAAAGCGCACAATCACATCTGTATGGTAAGGGCAACTGATACAGTGAACAATGAGTGTAGAAACAAGGAGTTGTACCTAATAAAGTGATCAGTGAGAGTATTTGTTTGTATACATGAATACAGATACAAATATATGCATGTATCAAAGCTACATGATGGAATTCACAGCTATGGTCTTCTAGCCACCAGGAAGGAACAGGGTAAATTCTGGACACATTTACACATGAAAAAAGTGTTACGAGTACCCGAAGGTTCACAGAGTGCTACTCTACAGGTTATCACTAGATTTCAGAGCTTGCACTCGTGACACTTTGTGAATTTTAACCCCTGCCCAGGAAGCTGATTTGAAGCTAGAAAGCTCAAGGGTGGAGCACAGGACCCAAGGGAGGTGGTGGGGCCATAAGCACAATATAGCTGATGAGAAACTCGCTCATGACAGTGTTGCTTCATTCTATTGCATAATAACAATCGTTGCATAATTACATCAAGTTTTACACAAGCTGGACCCAGACACTAACCTCATTTATATAACAAAAATAAAAAGGAATATGCAGGGTTTTTCCTTCACAGAGAATTATGAATTACACCTCCATCTCTAGACAAAACTCTTCAATTTCTAACACGTGCTTCACTCTGCGGATTTCCAACTTGCAGTCATTTGTAACTGCAATTTTGGCATTATGCCAATGTAGTGGCACTGTATTGTAATCAGCACAGTGCACCAGGAAAGGCACTGCCAACACTGCCAAAAACGAAGAAAAGTGATTTAATTTTCCTCAAGGAATTTCCTCCAAAAAGAGCATCTTTTTCCCCATAGATGAGCGTATATACATAGATGCAACATTGGCTGCTTTGACCTGTTGCTGCAATACGTCAACACATCCGTATATGGGCCTGGGCAAGACTGGCATGTAAACAATTACAAGTACATGAGGTTATTTTTATGAATTGAAAAGTAGTGTAACTTTTACATTTTTCAGCAATTTCTATGAGTCATTTCTATAAACCAAGGATTTATGATCTACGTGGAGCATAAAAAAGTATCGTCTCCAGTTACGTTGAATCTAGACAGATATAACAAGGCTTTTTTCTTGTGCTCCAGGTCACGATGCAGCTCATCTCTTTCAAGGATTGACATGTTGGGCCTTCTGCATATCTTGGTTGTATGGCTGGTTATTTGAGTTACTGTTACCTTTCTGTCAGCTCAATCCAGTCTGGCCATTCTGCTCTGACCTCTGACATCAACAAGGCATGCCCAGAGAACTCCTGCTGACTGGGTATTTTCTCATTCTCTGTACACAGATATGTCTTGCGTGAAACATCACCCAGCAGAACAGAAGTTTTCTGAATACTCCGACCAGCAGTTTAGAAACAAACAACCATTGCCATGTTCAAAGTCACTTTCTTAAATGACCTTTCTTCCCCATTTCGGATGCTTGGTTGAACTTCAGCAGAACTTCGTCTTAACTATATCTGCATGCCTAAATGCATTGACTTGCATTACAGTACAGTATAAACAGTATGGATTATGAGTGTAGTAGAGTATAAAGTGAGATGTAGAAGTTGAACATTAAACAGTACAGTACAGCAGTATAGCATATTATTAATAAACTACAATACTATTATTAGTATTTTTAATAGTATTTTTAATACTACTACTATTATTATTATTACTATTATAGTATATGCAGTATATGTAAGTAGTAGTATAAAAAAGAAAATAGTAGTGAATAGAATAATAATAGTTCATACGTAGTACAATACTATAATAGTACAGTAGAATAATATATAATAATGCTAATAATATAATAAATTTCCAGACCAACATGGCTGCGTTGTTGACACAAGATCCAGTAGCCAGCATCCAATGGCATCTATGTATATACACTATATTGCCAAAAGTATTTACTCACCCATCCAAACAATTGAATTCGGAAGTTCCAATCACTTCCATGGCCACAGGTGTATAAAATCAAGCACCTGCTTCTACAAGCATTTGTGAAATAATGGGTCGCTCTCAGGAGCTCAGTGAATTCCAGTATGGTACCATTCGACCCTTAGTTCCACTGAAAGGAACTCTTAATGCTTCAGCATACCAAGAGATTTTGGACAATTTTATGCTCCCAACATTTTGGGAACAGTTTGGGGATGGCCCCTTCCTTGACAAAGCAAGGTCCATAAAGACATGGCTGAGTGAACTTGGTGTGGAAGAACTTGACTGGCTTGCACAGAGTCCTGACCTCAACGAGACTGTGAGCCAGGCCTTCTCATCTAACATCAGTGCCCGACCTCACAAATGTTCTTCTGGTAGAATGGTAAAAAATTCAAATAAACACACTCCTAAACCTTGTGGAAAGCCTTCCCAGAAGAGCTGAAGCTGATATAGATGCATAGGGTGGGGCCGACATCGTATTAAACCCTATGGATTAAGAATGGGATGTCCCTCAAGTTCATATGGCTGTGAAGGCAGACCAGTGAATAACGCTACATCCCATCGGTGTAATGTTTTCAGCCAGCTCACATGAAGGAGAATCATGAGGGCAGGTGAACAGTGCAGACGTCATCTGATAGACAATTCAACTCCTACAACCCCTAAACTATGTTTAAGGCATGATACATGTGTACGTGTGTACATGATCAGCATCAAGCAAACACTTTTTACAATCCACATATTTTAGGGATGATCCTCTTCCGTAAGAAGCTACCCTCTCCGTCTCTTCTGAGTCAGGAAAAACCCTGATTTCTATTTACCTTCTTATTCAGCAGTGTGTATTGAAATGAAATCCATTTGGACTTTAAATGAGGTTATGTCTGCAGGTCATTCTTATGCACTCTATGAATCCTTAAATAACTACAACGTACACACATTACCTCCCACTCAGTCCACTCACAACATTCCCAGCACAAAGAGTGCAATGCAATGCACTTTCCAGTCTTGCTCTGATTGACACATACACACCCCCACTCTTGCTCACGGACACACACTTACGACATATTGCCTGGCCTCAAAAGCATAAGTAGGCCTGCCAAGAGTCCTCTTCATCAGCTCTTTATCATAGTGAAGGGACTGTGGAGGCTGTAGCAATTAACATATCATTAATAAAACCATATGTCGCGTATACACACACACACACACACACACACACACACACACACACGACCACACACACTTAAAAAAAGACAAATGAACTAAATACACTTCTTTGATACAAACATACTCTGCTGCAGTCAAAGACAATGGAAAGACAATGAACATAACTGCTGAACTATAGATCCATGTCTTAACTACCAATATTGGCATCAAAACTAAGACTGTTGTATCAACGTAGCTTCTCTGTGGATTTGCAACTTTGCCATTTCAGTGCCAAATAATGCAAAATGCATTATTTCAAAGCTTCTATTGTTCATTTGTATGGCTGTATTATGGTTCTAACAGAAAACTAACCAATCACAGCATGATAAAACACTACTAACATGGTTAAATATTTCATCTCTGACATTTGTAAAATTCTATCAACTAAAAGTTCATACACAAAAATGTAAATCCTTACACTAATCGACCTTTAGCTTTGTATACATGACACTAGAGACAACAAACATGCTCTGTTGTATATAAAGCTAGCAATACAAGCTCCAGACCTCTAGCCATTGACTTTGAAAAAAAAGTGCTTGTAATCAGCATAGTCTCTTTGGACTTGTACTGGACTGTGATTACAGGCATTATTTCAAAGTCACTGGTTACAAATCGGGAGTATGCTAGCTGTAGCTATAGAAATGCGTGGTAATGTGATGAAACAAAAAACTAAAGTGGACAATGGGCAGATTTTTTCTTCATTTGAACAGGTTGCCTGTGAGTTATTTCTGCTGGCAATCACGAATAAAACCTGAAACGCAAACAAGAAACCTGTCTCGTCTTCCTTCTAAAGAAGTGAGTAAAACGTTATGAAAAATAAGTGTTAAAAAGGCAACACACGACACAATGTGTTAGGTTTGCACATCTATTACCATTTGAATAAAACGTAATCTCAAGAATATGATAAAATATAAGTACATTTTATATATTTTATACATAACTATAAACTGTAAATATATAAATAAGTATTACATTAATAAAACTTAGAATGTTGATTAGGATTTGATAAATGATGTAAAGTATATTATATTTTTTCTAAGTTTCCACTACTGCACACACACACACATGCACACGCGCACGCACACACACACACACACACACATATATAATATATAATATACATACAGATATATATTAGCCACCCCTAATCAATATATATATATATTATAGAGTCCCTCTCGGCGTAGTGTGTTACTGATGGTAGCCTTTGCACTTTGGTCCCAGCTCTCTGCAGGTCATTCATCAGGGTCCTCCAGGTGTCTGGGAGTTTTGCTCACCGTTCTCATGATTCATTTTGACCTCACGGGATGAGATCTTCTGTGGGGCCCCAGGATTGAGGGAGATTATCAATGGTCTTGTATGTCTTCCATTTCTTACAATTGCTCCCACAGTTGATTTATGTCACACCAACCTGCTTGCCTATTGTAGATTCACTCTTCCCAGCCTGCTGCAGGTCTACAATTTTCTTCCTGGTGTCCTTTGACAGCTCTTTGGTCTTGGCCATGGTTGAGTTTGGAGTCTGACTGTTTGAGGCTGTGGACAGGTGTCTTTTATACAGATAACGAGGTCAAACAGGTGCTATTAATACAGGTAGAGCTTCTTAAAGAAGAAGTTACAGGTCTGTGAGAGCAAGAAATCTTGCTTGTTTGTGGGTGACCAAATACTTATTTTCCACCTTGATTTACAATTGAATTCTTTAAAAAATCCTACAATGTGATTTCCTGTTTTTTTCCCTCATTTTTTCTCTCATAGTTGAAGTGTGCCTATGATGAAAATTACAGACCTCTCTCATCTTTCTAATGGAGAACTTGCACCATCAGTGACTGACTAAATACTTTTTTCCCCACTGTATTTCACATCGAGAAAGCCCATCTTACACAGTCACTTAAGTCTGATGCCATATGCAGTACAATAACTTGCATGCGCTTCTGATGAATTCCACCCCTGTGGACTCAATGAACTCTGACCTTTTGTATAAAGGAACTGATATGGTCCATGTCCCGAATGTGCCTACCTGCCAAATGCAACTAAACTCTGAAACTCATGAAAGTTTAAACTTTTTACTCAAATTGTGATTATATGATTATATGCTGATTATATGAGTTGTAGGGAAAAACATTATTAAATTATAGAAAATAGAAGCACTTTCCCTCAGACCTCTGGCCCCCGCTGTGTACACAGATACACATATGGAAATTACATTAGGAAGCAACTACACCTAAAAGGTGCTATAATTATATGATCTAAGCTGATCTATCACACACACACACACACACAGTTTTCTCACTATCCTTGTGGGTGGGGAATTTCCACTGACAATGATTACTGTAGCTCAGTGGTTCTCAAAGTGGGGGGTGTGTCCCCAGAGGTGGTGCAGAGCTAATGCAAGAGGGTTACGCAGCAAAACAAATTAATGCTCTTTTTCAGTAAATATTTAAAATGCCCTTATTGACAAGGCAGATATGTAAATGATTACAGGTGTGGTCAGATCAGACACTGGGTCTTGCCAGAAGAGGGCGTAAAAGTGTTTCCTCCGCTGCTCTATAAAAAGGCCCTCAGAGGCTACCTCTTGGTGAGAGATCATTGACTGCTAGACAAGCCTCTATGACGCACTGGAAGACATTTTGACAGACCTTGAGAGAGGGTACATCATTGGACTGAGAGAGGCAGGATGGTCATTTCGACAGATGCTCACCATCCAGGCTTTTCTGATCTAGCTGTTAGGAGGTGCTGGGAGCAGTGGTTCTGTGAGGACAAGCACACACGGAGAACAGGCTCCGGAAGGCCCAGACAGACCACCAGCAGAGAGGACAGTTTGATCCACTGACAAGCACCAGCAGCTCTTTTTCAAAAGAAAGTTGCAGTTTCTTGTAAAAAATCATCTTTTCCAGTGGGGACCAGCAAAATGCTCAAAAAATCTCTCTGTCCTTGTGGGGACAACTCGTCCCCACAATGATACATAAACACTCCGTCACTCACAAATAAACAGACACAAAAAACAGACACACACAAACAGATACACATTCACACACAAACACACACATTTGTTTCACTAACCTGGTCGGGATTTTCCATCGACATAATGCTTACTAGCTTCTTAATGCTACACCTACAACTAAGCGATCTTTTTGATCTTTTGATCTTTTTTTCAAAAGACAGTTGCAGTTTGCCTCAGCAAAATGTCCTCAAAAGGTCTAATCTTTCTATCCTTGTAGGAACATGCGGTCCCCACAGTGATATATAAACACGACCCACACAAATAGAAACACACACACACACACACACACACCACACACACACACACACACACACAATTCTTATATACTCTATTTGACAACAAAGAAGCATAAAGCTTAAAGCTCTGATGAGGAGATGGAGCACTTCAGCAGGTGGGATGATAACATTCACTATTTCCAAATCTCTTTTCTGGTTCTCTTGCTCTCTATCTTGCTCCGTAATTTGTCCCCACCCCCATTTTATCTCATCACATTTCTGTTTTTTGCATTTCTTTCCTATTCTGTTCTTCCTCTGCTCCTAGACTGCAGGGGCCATTCTGACCATATTTTTTAACTCCTAACTGCGTGACCTTGACTCGTGCCTCTGTAAGTTCATGCACGTGAAGAGAGGGGAAGCACTGCTTCAGGAACTTTGGTCTTAGGACACACCACATGTTGAGGGGGTACTGCAAACTGACACTGTTCCTTTTTTCTGTATCTCTACTTCCTGTTTGATAATCAGTACGAAACAAGCTCTGTTTCCTGTTCCACTATCTTTGGTTCCTGTAAAAGCAGGCTGTCATTCACAATTGAGACAATACTAGGAGCTAGGAAAGCTAGGAAATACCTTTTTTTAAATTTCCTGCACACCAAATATTGATTGTCCTCATTTTCACAGTCGTAGCCTGTGACCCAGATTGGAGGTGGTG
>JAJAGP010004868.1:0-41570 GCA_025084515.1 Ancistrus triradiatus | reverse complement strand
CCAAAATGGGCGTTGACCGGACATGACCAAAGTCACATGGTCTTTATAAATGTAAATATCAAGGGAATTCTCACGTGAAAACTGCATGCAAACGAGACGTAAAAACAGGCTGACACCACGAGTGATCGGCCATTGATTGAAACAACTGATACTTTTGTTTAACGCAAAACAAAAATGCACTAATAGACATTATCATGAACAGCATGTTATGTTCCACGGCCAGAAGTGGGATTTTGTCTGTGGGCGATCGGGACTACATCGGCCACAATCCCTTCCGGCACCAATATGGCCGCGGACCCGGCTGGGACTAGGTACGTTGATTATGGGAGGCGCGCTAACAGGCTTCACCTGACTGATGCCCTTTTTAAGGCCTGCGCTCCCAAACGATGGCGCGAGAGCCTTGACTTTATTTACTCTTGGTTTCAGTGCCTGGTTAATATCTCCTTTTGTCTCCATTCACCTGGATTATTTGTGTTGTGGTTTCGCCTGCTCCCGGACTTCCTAGTTTGCGCCCTTGGCCGTTCTGCCCTTTGTGCGGCTGTGTCCGCTGGGCTCACTTATTTCGCGGCTGCGACCGCACCCTATGTTGTTTTGGTTCGCGGTTCCTGTAATATATGATGTTCACCTTCCCGCTTGCTTCGATAGCCTTCCGCTCTCTCCGGTGCCTACTGTTAGCTTCTTTAGCTTCCGCTAGCTTCTGTAGCCTTCCGCTCTTTCCGGTTCTACCGTTGGCTTCCTCTGTTCGCGACTGCGACCCGCACCTCATCTTTTTCGGTGTCGCGGCTCCCTCATTTGTTGTTGCATTAGCCTTCCCACTAGCCTCGGTAGCTCTCTGCTCCCTCCGGTTCCCTTCTGTTAGCTTCTCTGGGCTATCGCTAGCCTCGTGGCCTTCACGTTAGCCTCTGCTACCTCCGGGTCTTTCGTTAGCTTCACCGCCGTCATGTTAGCGTCTGCTAGCCTCCGCGGCTATTGCTTTCCCTTGAGGCCGGTGATTGCATTTCTCTTCGGTCCCCTGTGCTTTGCGTTGCTGTGTTATCCTTGGTTTATGTATTACCACTAGTTACTGTTGTTTCTTCTTCTTCTATTATTATTATTATTATTATCCTTATTATTACAGTTATCATTTACTTCCCTCTTTTGTGTTGTTATTGTTGCTGACCACAGGTGCCTTATTTCTGCGTTTTGGGGGACTTTATAATAAACTGTCTTTGTTTTGAACTGGAACTCTGCATTCGTCTGCTCCTGCCTAGACCGCCACCGTAACACAACACAGAAGATCAGCCAGATGAACCAGAGACCCGACGAGTACATGTGAACCAGTTGTTATGATTATAGGTCAGACAGAATATACAGGCAGTGTGCAGGCACTACTTACAATAGGACAGGTACATATGCTTACGAACACCATTTACAGCTTGGTACAAATAAATAACAGAAATGCATCCACACAAACACGAGGAACTTACACCAAAAAAGTCTAAACACATCAACCGATTTCGAACAGTCTCTAATCTAAATGTGAGAAAACGAGCTAGACCAGTGAGTTCATCCGCGGCATGGATTGGCTTGTGCTGGGCAGAAGAAGCAAAACACACTGCATTAGAATGCAACAAAACAATAGTAACAACCTGCCAGTGCATGCAGAAGCAATTAACCTAGGAATTTTACTTTTACGTAATATATATTTTTTCAAGTTTTAAAAAGTAATAAACAACAATTTAAATAATATTTTTTATAATATCAATAATAAGAATTTTTTACTTAACATTTTCCCACTCTTCCCATCTCTGCTAATAGCAAGCAAAACTACTTAAAGTTTCCCAACAGGTCATTTCTTAATGCAATTAACACATTTGTTTTGTATTTAGAACAACACTTGATCCGAGGTTTGGGCCACTTTCTTGAGCAGAGCATACGGGCATCTGCTCGGGGTGCCGCCCCGGGTCCTCGGAGCACGCTTGGTGCAGGGCTTCCCCATGTCTCCTGCCTATAGCACAGTTGTGAGTGCATTTGGAGCCGGAGCCTTGCGCAGTGTGTTCTCATGCCCAGCCAAACACGTCCATATGCCCCTCCAGCTGACTCTCCTTCTCAAGCGCCCCCTGACCCTGACGTGCAGCGACATGCACTCGCCAACAGCCGTCCAGAAAGAAAAGAGCCACACAGAGGAGAGCCAGGTGGACAGTCATACACCTCACATATGTGTTCAGGTTTGTGTACAGCACACACAGTGCACACAGACACACAAATGTCCTGTCAGGATGTGTACAAGCATGTTGTGTAATTACTTTAATACTGTATGCATTGTGGACCTACCTTGAGCGGAAGATGGTGCCGGTATTACAGCATATTCAGTATGAAATTCAGGCTTTGATTTTTGTTTCTTTATTTTCCTGCCAAAAAACTTGTCAACTGGGCAAAATGTCTTAGAGTGCATCGTAGAGTCATGTCTAGCTGTCAACGATCTCTCACCAAGAGCTACACTACCCAAAAGTACCCCGAGAGCCTTTTTATAGACTTTACGCTCTCTTGTGGCAAGCAAGGACCCAGTGTCTAATCAGCCCACACATGTAATCAATTAAATATCTGTCTGAGACGGAACTACATGGCGAGTTTTGCAGCAATCCGACATTTCTATCTGGGTGCATTATTTATTTTTGTCAGTGAGTGTACGGCATAATTACACAGAAAAACAAAACCATCATGTGATGTTCTGTGAAGGTGAAGTTATGGGAAATGTGGCCTCCTTACACAATATGCAGTGCAGATGAGCCCTGTCAGCATTAATACTGCAACACATTCATATTTTAAGGCCATCAAATGGAATATGGAAAATAACACACTGGACCGAGATTCAGGCCCTCATGAGGGAAGCTAAATAAGTTACTTTAGAAGCGGCTTTTCATCAGGGATGCTAAAAGGAGGTACGGAATCACACACACACACACACACACGCTTGTCTCGCTCTCCTAATGGGGACTTACCACTCACATAATGATTACTGTAGATAATGAATGCCACACCTACCCATAACCTCAGTCACCTAATGGAGATCTCTTGACTCTTTTGGCCTTTCAAACAAAAGCTGCAGTTTCTGTAGACGAAAAATATGTCAGATATTTCTATCTTTGTGTGGACATTTGGTCTCCGCAAAGATATATAAACATGATGACACGTTTGTGTTCCTGTCCTTGTGAGGACTTTCCATTGACATAATGACTGCTGTAGCTGATTAATGCTACAAACCTTTTGCTTCTTTTGTTTTTTCAAATAAAAGTTGACGTTTTTGTTGAAAAAAAAAAAGGTTGGGTGGTATGAGCAGATTGCTGGATCTCCATGGATGCCCAGGTGTAACTAATCCTGAGAACCAAGATTGGATGTAAAGCACATACAATAACCATTGGACCAGCAGGTGGTGAGGAAAAAACTGCATTTGGTGGGCTAGGATGACAGGAGCCCCACCAAACAGTGGGCAACAGTGACATCAGAAATATGCTGGAGGAGAAAAAGTGTTTGCTTTCAACCCTATTAAAAAACCATATTAGCAGTTTTAATAAACACAAGGTTTTTATATAGAATGTTTGAGTCTGAAATTGTCTTCAATATTTAATATGTTGATGTGATGCACCAATAACCTGTAGTTAATTAACCACAAAGACTGTTACCCATCATTAGCAAGGAGGCCAGCACTCCTGGAGCTGACCTTATGGGGAAAGCAAGTGTTTCTTCAGTAACCAGAGTGAACAAACCTCAAGCTCTTCTTTAACCGGTGTCACAACCTGAACGTTTGTTTACAAGAAGACCTAAAAGACACTAGGCTAAATGCCTCTTTACTCCAAACTGGTCCTTTAACTGGTGTTTGCTCTCCAAACAAACCCACCATGCGCGAGCGAGCTCCGGCACACTTGGCAAACACCGTCATCTGTTGTTTCAAAGACGACCCACGTGAGGAGCGGCTAGACAAAGCCCGGTTGAGAAAGTAATCAACTGTCTAGACTTCCTATACAAAAGGCTGAATCCCTTACAAAAGCAAGTCACAACTTCTTCTTTGGCACGGCAGGCTCGTAGGGCAGCGGAGGGCCGCGTAAGAACGCGAGCGAGGAGAGATGCCAAAAACACGCCACTCATGATGGGCATGACTTTTGTGTTCGTGATCATAACTGAGGCTAATCAGTATTCTGCAGGGTGTCCAGCATCATGAGGAAAAATGTAACACACACACACACAGTTACACTTTGCAACACATTTGTTTACACAACCCTGTCGCTGGTTCCTGATCGTGAATACAAATCTGTTAAATTGTTGATTATTTTTATTCATCCAATTTTATATGAGTACAATTATTTCAATTCGTTCCTCCTTGCTCATTTTAAAAAAATCACAATACTCCTTTGACGGTAACATTTTGCCTTACAGACTGAATCAAAGCCCTTAGATCTCAGTTCTCAGCTTCATTTAAACATTTTGCCTTTTTTGTCTATTCTCACTAGACAAAAAATGAGTCACCTGTAACTGAAATGTAACCAATATGGTACAGTATCACCATTAATTCTGATGAGAATGACTGGGATTTCTGCCACTGCTGGTAGACCCGTATGACCATACGCTTCCTGTAAATTCAGATACTTCCTGCGCACTATGGCCTTTGGCACGCTCAAATTCAATTGCTCCTGTTTGCCAGTCATTATCATTTGCCTTGGGACCCATTTTAAACACATCGAATAAGATATTCACTGCACTGTACCACCTCTTCTCAGTCTATGATTCCTGTCGCACATCGCAGGTATTTAAAGCCCGATCATCTTCCTGCAGTGCCATCTGCAGGAACCTAAACACACAAGGTGACTAATTCTGTCTGGTGAGTATACAAATAACAAGAAAACAGGCAACATGAAAATTAATTAAAAAAAACAAAAAAACAACTACAATGGCATCAGAAGTTCAAACTAGAATCAGTGAACACTCTCTGGAGAGGCTTCTATCTTGCCACCCTGTCACAAAGATCAGCATTGTGTAAAGCATGTGTGATTATTGTCACATGCACAGACCAATCAACTCATATAGACTTGGCTGGGTCCTTCAAAGTTCCCACTTGTCTCTTGGTGTCTTCTCTGATCAATATCCTCAAGGGTCAGGTAACCAGTTCAGAGGTACGGCCCAGTTTAGGCTCTGTGTGGTGCTATACACTGTCCATCTATTAATAATGCTCTGAATTACATTTATGTCTTTAGCAAACGCCCTTATCCAGAGCTACGTACAGTTGATACAATCCAAGAAATTGTGGGTTAAGGATCTTGCTCAATGTAGCTTGGCAGAGGTGGGACTTGAACCCTGGATCTTCTATTCCATAGTCCAGTATCTGCAACCCGCTGTGTGAAACTTTATCCCCGAGCCCTTTTGAAAGCACATTTCCAACCATATTGAACTCTGTGCACTTCTAGGAGTAGATTCATCAAAGTTACTACAGATGATGCCAGGTTGGGTCCAATTAGCCTGGCATGCGATTTGGAAGGTGATTGGTTGCGCCAAAGCAAGTTTATAATGGTTGCTGTAAAGGTACTGATTAATTATCCAAAAAGTATTTTATAATGTGTAAATACTGCTCATGTTCAGGGTGTAATGTGACAAAAGGTCAGGTTCGAAGTACAGTACTGTGCAAAAGCCTTAGTATAGCTTTATATTTGTTGTTTTACCAGTGGTATAATGACCATATATGATAAACTGTCGATGATTGGACCAAAATTTTACATTGGATTCGTCACTCCATAATCCTTTTTTCCATTGATCTTCATTCCAGTCTTTGGAGCATTAGTATATCTTAGCCTTTTCACTCTGTTCCCTTCGGGAAAAAATGGTTTCTTGGCTGCTACCCTTTCCAAAAAGTCCATTCCTGATTAAGTGTTGTTGAACCTTGGCTTTACGTCACACTAAATACTTGCCACTGTAGCCTATAGAAGCTGCACCCCTGATTTTTTTTTTCAGTTTTTTCAATATGGCAACACAATGTCCTGTATTTTCTGGTTGCACTGAGAAATAATGAAATATTGGTCATAAATATCTAATCTAATGGTGGTCCTAAGACTTTTGCACAGTACTGTACATTACCTTACGTTAATACATAAAACACATGGAAATAACGTTACTATATAGTAATGGGGCGGTGTTTAGGTAGATAATGTTTTTATGAGTTTTTGTCCATTATTTGTATCTTTATAACAGTCTGAAAATATTAATTCCTGTAAAGTCTGTATCTTCTGGGTCTTCCTATTCACTATATGCTCAGATTCATCGTATCGTGAGTTTATTTTCTAGCAGTAATGATAATGATGAGCTTTCGTTCCTTACTGCCTAGCTAGCAAATGAGGCTAAATGATGGCTTGATGAGTTTGTGTGTATTATTAATACAGATCCCAGTCTGAATATTAGCATGAGCAGACCGGAGGAAAGGGGAAAAGCTCATGATGTGGGCTTGTTTACGCTTGGCCACAAGCTTGTTGTTGCTGCTGCTGATCGAGGTCTCTGGAGGATCTCAGGAGGATCTCAGGAGCCCGGGGGGATCGGGAGAAAAAAAAAAAACCAAAAACACTCCTAACAAGAGCAGAGCAAGTGCAGAGTGGAGCGTTTAGCACTCGTACTGACCCAAATGCTAACATAGTCAACTCTTACAAAACCGTGGCAGAATGGCTAAATGCTGGGCGTTATCAGGAGCCAATGGGAAAGAGATGAATGATGTGATGATGATGATGTTGATTGCAGGCTGTTGCTTAAAGGAAATGCGCTTCAGTATATTTCACTCTTCATTAATAACAGACTGAAATTTCTGACTTTGACAACTCAGACCTTCATGTTCTGAAGCAAACACAGCATTTTTACAGATAATCTGGTTAAAGCCTTAACCACACACACATACACAGTGTATATACCTGTACTTAGCATCAAACAACAGTGCAAATAAGACAAACTGATCTGGAATACAGGTGTGTGTCGCTTAATATCCACAGTACGTTCTGTGCAATAGCGTGTTATGCGATCTGGACGTTGTCAGAACACCATATTATATACTGTACTTAGCTATATGGCCCAACAGCAGAGTACAGTAATGGCTGGTCAACTTTCATTTCGGTCAATGTCCCGTTTTGGGATGTAGTTTTTGGGTGTCCAGAAACTTTTGCTCTTAGGCAAGGTTTTTAATCTACAAAAGCTTGGATAGTCTGATGGAAAATCTTCCAAATGACTAAATGTAAGACACGAATAGTTACATTCGTTTGGGTTTTGTTTACAGTGCAAACTTATCAGGAACATTAACATCACCTCACATTACTAAAAAAATACTTAAGGCTTACCATTTATGAAGGGTTCATCTTTCCAGTCACCCAGATTTACAAATATACATTGTAAAGCAGATTTAATGGTACATGCTAGCTTGCTAGTTTTACTTCTAGTAGCAAGCATCCTCATAGCAACCTCCCAACACTGGCTGAAATGTTGTCATTAGCTAAGCTATGGTCTTGTTTTATTACAATTCTGTCTCAAAACTGCAATACGGACTTAATGGCAGCATGGCATCTAGCTCATTTCAATGTAATGTCAGCAGTAGGAGTGTTTTCATATCAAGACAGTTTGTACAAGACCTGGGGATGTGCTTTTAGACGTTTAAACTTTCTGGGAACTCTTAGTGAGTCGGACACAATCTTTGTTTGAGGATTTATTGGTGAAACGTTTATGGATTTGGATGTAAAATACATAGATTAAAGACGGCAAATCAGACAGATTGAGTTCATGCTTGGATTCGGTACTTCCCGATCTGCTGGCAATATGTTCTTACGCCTTGAACACCGAGTGCGTCACGTACACTGATAAAAAGACTATAAAATAAGAAATGAAGAGTTTTAAATGACCCATTATCTATTAATAAAGTTCAGGGCACTGTGTTACCTCAACAAAATTCACACATCATATAATATTAGCGCCAGTGCAGAGGTGTGTGTTAATATTAGGAACAGCAATATTGTGAATTCCCAGGATGAAGCGGCGCTCAGTGTGCGTCTGCCACTCACTCGGTGTGTGTGTGTGTGTGTGTGCTGCTTAACAAGGGGTGAATAGTGCTGAGCCTGTGATGGCTTCATTAAGCCAGCCTCTCTTACCTTCTGGAAAAAATTAACGCTTTAATGAAGTCCGTTACGAGATGACACCTCCGGAGCGCTTCAGCTTTAAATCAGAGATAATGAAGGCCCATTAATGAGGGCTTCAGTCGGGGCACACCTGATCTGCCTGCTCCGTCCCCTCCTCCCTCCCTGGTTCGTCTATGCTCTCTCTCTCTCTCTCTCTCTCTCTCTCTCTCTCTCTCTCTCTCTCTCGCTAATAAATAGCACACAGCTGAGTCAGCGCAGCATCTTCACCTGAGAGACGAGCTGCCTCGCAAACAACGAATCTGTCTCTCTTAAAAAACACACTCCTTCACCTGGGAACTGAACCTCTGTCTTTACTGAACGTCAATCTGCACACTATGCCCACACATACAGTGAGCTCCAGAGTTACTGACACCCTTAATAATAAGATGGGTAAAAATGTGGCTGTGGCTAATTAGGGTAATCTCACACTGAAAATATGAGAGAGATCTCATAATACTCTATGATGAATAATCTTTTTACTAAGACATGGATTGGAATTATTGGCACCACCTATCCTGGTCAGCATTATAGAGGTGTCTGGAGCCTATCCTAGCACAGCACGTCAATCTATCATATGGCCCTGTAGCTGCAAGCCCAGCCCAGGGTTCGAACCCAGGTCATCGGGAACTGCTGTTTCTAGCAGCTGGCTCTTCCTGCCAAGCCACAGGAGCTGCCTCAGCGTTTACTGCTTTGTGCTATCTTGCTTTGCCAACAAACCAGCAGGCTTATCATAATAATGCTTGATGGGATTGGAGGATACACTCACTCACTTTTCATACCCGCTTAGACCCAGTGAGGGTTACTGGGGAGCAGGGCACTAGTACATCACAGGACACACTCACTCACTCACTTACGTACACCTAAGCAATGCCAGTTGGCCTAATGCAGGTCTTAGGTAACTCACACAGACACAGGGAGAACATGCAAACTCCATACAGGCAGTGGTCTGGCCAGGACGCGAACCCAGGGCTCTGGATCTGTAAAGCGACAGCGCCACCGTGCCACTCCTGATTGGAAAATACATACTCGTATACTGAACCACTCTAGATTCTGAAGGCAAACCTTCAGCCGTGATCCTTAGAAAAAATGTTTACCTCCTTAGCCTTCTTAGATACAGTAGTGGTTGTACATTGAAAAAACAAGTCAAAGAGGGGCAAACAAGCTGTTGCAAGAACTGAAGAATTTACCAGAGTGTCCAAATGTATCTTTAAACACTCCTAGATGTATCTGCAGCTGACAGCCATCACTCTGTGCCAGGTCTCAGGTCTTGAGTTTTGCTAATAAGCTGGGAACTGCTTCCAAACAAGGCACACCTTTTACAAAAGTGATAAAGGACACCTTTTTTAACACCTGTGCACAAAGCAACTGGACTTTATTAAGTACATCTCCTTGTTTTTATACTTATTATCCACTTTATCGCTCCCACTTACCAAATAGAGGCACTTTGTGGTTTCTCCAATTACTTTCTTCTCTAATGGTCAGGACCCCCACAGGACCAACATAGATCAGGGACTCTTTGGGTGGTGGATCATTCTCAGCACGGCAGTCATGTTGAGCTTGTATGAGTGGATCAGACACTCATATTACTCAGTGTTTTTAATCACTGTGTTTGCTCACTGTGCTCTCTATTAGGCTGATTTAGCGACTTTTCAAACCGCCAAGCTATTCTAAAAAAAGCGAGTAGTGACAAATTTAGCAATTTTCTTTAGGTACTTCCTATAGAAGAGAATCGCCAAAAAAACTGCCCGTGAGCAAGAGGCACAGCTCTCTCTCTCTCAGTGTCACTTGTGCACTTGTGCAACTTCTTTTTGTGATTTTGTGAATTTCAATGCATCAACATGTTCTTTTGAAATATTGACATAGTTTTGTTTGTAAATAGGCACATCATTTGTTTAGCGATTTTTCAGGCTTTAATTACTTTCCTTTGAAAAGAGTTGGCAACGCAGGCCAGTACATTGCCATTTGTGCTTCATGATGATCTCTCATTTGGAAGGTTTGTTGATCTAAAGTGACTTATGGTTAATGGAAACATACATGACACAATCCAAGATGTTGAGGGTAATTGGTCTTGGTGTAAAGGATCAACAGAACCCTTAACCACTTCGTTTTTGGACGACAAGGGCAGGGTTCACAAGGCCAAATCTATTTCTTACTGGTTGGAGAAACATGATGGACCATTGGGACACCACTTGTTCAAAACAACAGACCTCAATCCCATCAAAAGCTCCAGCTGAATAGTGGAACATCTTTACCTAAGGGCATTAAAGCGATATTGATAGGTAGGTACGTTGCTTTGTAGACAGACAGACGTTGGAAGCTCCGGTTTGTTTTCCCAGCCCTCCACTTTAAACTATTTGAATCCGTGCATCCACAAAAGGCCATGATCATGAGTCACGTCCCGAGCGTCAGCTACTCAGTGCATGTTGAGGCAGATGATGAATTATATTGACAGGTGACATTTGTTGAATGTCAGACGTATCCCTGAACATATGGCCGCTGTCTCACGCTTCAGGTGCCTTCCTCGGGCCCTGGACGGCTCAGCCAGATGCAGCCATGTCTGCGTTACTTCCTCGCAGCTTATCAGCAGTTATGCCGGTTATATTACTGCCCTGAAAGCTCTTAACCAAACCCATTAAGCTTTAGAGGGCTGCAAGTTCCAGTTCAAAGGAGACTCGCTTCCCTCCTGGTACAAACCCGTAAATTACAGAGCAATGTGAACCTTTTTTTCTCGCATTTAAAACCTGAATTAAATTCACCTTTCGAGCCGGGCTGTTTCAAACCTGTATTTAAAGAGCTGTCAGAGAGAGGCATTTCAAATTTTGAATAAACAAAAAGCACCCTCCGTGCCCGCTGGGCTAACCACCACTCTGAGGACACAAATTAAGACTGAGGGAGACCCAGAGCATGGCGTCTTTGTTCGGCGCCGCGTCCGGAGAGGGCAAAAGCACACATTAGACACAACAGCTTTTGTGTGACATACATTGTATCACATTCTTCCTACTGAGCGTATTTCGTATAGATAATGACAGGAGCTAGGAGGATAGCTCGCCAAAGATTGAGCTAATTAGGAACACGAGTGCCATTAGAGCTCGGGCTGTGGAGTGCGCCCGGCAAGGTGCCTACATCACCTGGAGAGCAATTGATACCAATTATATCATATCATAAAATACCCCAATTTAATCGTCAGCGAATCAACATGGGGCTCCGGCCCCGTGTGTTAGAACCAGCAGCTGAAGGGTTCTGTCACGGAGTCTTGCTGAGACAGGGGCTGCTGGAAACTTGGGGTCTACACATCAGTAGGCAGCAGAGGAGGGCAACTTCCTGACACCTTACTTCTTGTGAGGAAAGTGCCTCAGAGGTTAAGGCTTTAGGCGCTTTGAGGAACGTTTTTTTCAGTTGTTAGAACCGCGCCCCCTGTTCCACATGTTCACACTGCAGGAACTGGAGACGACTGTAGTCCTTAGAAGTTTGAGCTGATCATCCAGGTGTAAGACCGCGTATAGTAATCGGTCCAGACGCAAGCGCCTGTGTTGGGCTCAACCACCATGTGGAGCACTGCGGGAGCTTTGTGGTTAAGGTACAGGACAGTTCAGGACAGTAGAGGTTGAAAGTTCTCAAGATCCTCCATGGTCAGGACTTGACACGGTCAGTTCCTGAACAGTTTCTGCAGTGTGACATGGTGCCTTCTCCCGCTGAAAGAGACCACTGCCATGAGGGAATACCATTCCCATGAAGGAGTGTACATTTTGGGGGGGGGCACTGCATTCCCTTGCACCCCGTTATAAACTGAGGCGCGAGACAACCTCAATTTAATCAATTTAATCAATTTAATTAAGAGTAATTATCGCATTCTTTCTGGAAGACCATCCACAGTGAGCTCAATGGCGGACATCATGATTACAGATGGTGTTTGAGTAGCTGTTCACGTCGAACAAGTTAAAAATGTAAAAATAAGAAACGGAGTGAGTCTCTGTGACTTTTGAATAAACTCCGAGCCATTGCGAACGCCCTAATCCACTCCTAATCTGGATTAAGAATCCCAGTGTGTTTTTTTTACCCCAGTCTTTCTTAAGGCCGCGGTCAGCACTCATCCCTCGGCTTTGTCTACCCGCCGGCCTCCTTAACGTTTTAGCAGCTCCCTGACTGGCTGATCTTTGATCTGATGTCTTCATAGAGCAGATCTGCAGGTTACCTATTTAGGATGCAAATCCTCCACCGGAGGAGCCTATTGGCACTTTTGCAAGAAAGAGAGAAGTTGCTCGAGAGAGGGAGAAGGGGGAATCCCTAGGAGGTGGGTTTTCAGGGATTCCTGAACGAGGCTCTCGCGCCCCTCCAGCAGCCCCTTTTCGTTCGCTCTGATCCGCTCAGCGGTACAGATTAAGGTAGGGGATAACCTTTTCTTAACGCAGAAGAAAGAGTATAGTGCGGACGAGCTCGGGGTGAGCCGTCCGGGTGGACGGGGAAAGGAGGGAGGGGGGATCCTCTCATAATAAAGCAGCATGCCATAAAAGCATGCTCTGTGTCAGGAGCTGGTGAATGGGGCTCAATGGAGGCCCATTCCCGGGCCTGGCAGGGATCCTTGCCAAAGCCTACCTAGAGCCAACTAAGCGTGAGTAATCTGCTCGCGCTCAATGGCCGGGGCCAGCTCCATTCAGCCCTTGCCGAACTTTAAGAGTTGATAAATTTATTTTCTGTGGCGATTAGGGCCGGCGGCCCCTTCACCTCCTCAAAGCTGACGGAGTCGGAAGCAAATAAAAAAAAAAGGAAAGAAAGAAAGGATTGTGAGCGGCAGCATGAAGGAGGAGTCCCTTTCTCTCGGGTATCTCTTCATTTCTTTCCCTCTCTCCAGGACTGGACTCCCGTAGCAAAGGGCCCTCTAATTGCAATACTAATGCGCTCGAAACCTCTGATTTGAAATGAACCAAGGCAGAAAATTGATTTCATGCTGCGACAGTTTATATATTGCTGCCAGTCGACGAGTGGCCCGCTGAATAAGAACTGTACCTTCTAATTTGTTTGGTGGGAAGAGGAAGAAAATATTTGCTCAGTTACACTTGGTCGGGGTAGGAAAGTCATGCGGCAATAGTTCGATTAAACAAAGCAAAATTTGATTAATCGACCGGCGATGGCGGCTTTGTCCGTAACGCCGCAAGTTAAACGGAGGCCAAAACAAGCGATACGAATCCGCCGAGCTTTGTTCGTCGGCGCTCACACCCACTCGAGCAGCCACAAAGGGTGCAGTGGTTCGGGACAAATCTCATACACTCTTCAGCACATGGATAAACAATTTTATTGGCTCCATTCAGCCTTCTCTTGCTCGCAACTCCTCCGATTCTCTTTATTCCGTCCAAAAGACACGGCGAACACCAAGGAACACACCGGGGTGTGCCATGAGACAATATCCAAGTGCACTTGCTCAGATTACAGCTGCAACGCTTTAGCCTTGAGGTTCTTGCAGCTCTTTCAGCACTACAGTACAGGACAGTAAGTCTTAGGCATTCTATAGTTTCAGTGCTCACTGTGCTTTGTAGTTTTACAATTACAGACTGTAGTCCATCTGGTTCTCTGCATATTTTGTTCGTCCCCTTTACTCTCACACAGGACCAGCACAGATCAGGTCCTATTTGGGTGGTGGAGCATTCTGATGTGGTGGTGGTGGTGTTTTAAAAATGTCCAGCCACCAGTATCCTGTAGCATCCTGTGAGCGCTGATGAAGGATGATGACTAACACAGACTGTGTAGCAACAGATGAGCTGCTGTTTCTGACTTTACATCTAAGGTGGAGCAATAAGGTGAATGTCTCTCATAAAGTGCACAGTGAGTGAACACTCTTTGAAAACTCCAGCAGCACTGCTGTGTCACTGCAGTGCTGAGAATGATCCACCTCCCAAATAGGACCTAATCTGTGGTGATGTTGTGGGGGTTCTGACCATTAGAGAACATAGTAAAGGGGACTAACAAAGACACTTCTGAAGGTGTCTTGTCTTACCAGCAGATCCATTACGTTGCAAGGTAGGTCCTCCATGGTTAGTACTTGTTTGTCCAGAACATCTCACTGAGGCTTGATACAGCCAAGTCGACACCTTTTTCCATCTTCAAAACATTCCTGAACAATTTTTTTGCAGAATGGCAGAGTGCATTATCCTGCTGAAAGAGGCCACTGCCATTAGAGAATACCATTTTCACGAAGGGGTGCATTTGGCCTGCAACAGTGTTTAGGTAGGTGGTGTCAAAGTAACATGATCGGTTTATACAACCCCAATTCCAGTGAAGTTGGGACGGTGTGTAAAACATAAATAAAAACAGAATACAATGATTTGCAAATCCTTTAACCCATATTCAATTGAATACACTACAAAGACAACATATTTAATGTTCAAACGGATAAACTTTATTGATTTTTGCAAATATTCACTCATTCTGAATTTGATGCCTGCAACACGTTCCAAAACTGTTGGGACAGGAGCATGTTTACCACTGTGTTCCATCACCTTTCCTTTTAACAACACTCAATAAGCGTTTGGGAACTGAGGACACTAATTGTTGAAGCTTTGTGGGTGGAATTCTTTCCCATTCTTGCTTGATGTATAACTTCAGTTGCTCAACAGTTCGGGGTCTCCGTTGTCATATTTTGTGCTTCATAGTGCGGCACACATTTTATTTTACTCTGAAGCCATGCTGCTGTAACACGTGCAGAATGTGGCTCAGCATCGTCTTGCTGAAATAAGCAGGAACGTCCCTGAAAAAGACGTGGCTTGGATGCCATGGGCACTAACACACCCCCGTACCATCAGAGATGCTGGGTTTTGAACTTAGCACTGATAACAATCCGGACAGTCCTTTTCCTCTTTGGCCCAGAGGACACGACGTCCATGATTTCCAAAAACAGTTTGAAATGTGGACTCGTCAGACCACAGGACACTTTTCCACTTTGCATTGGTCCATCTCAGATGAGCTCGGGACCAGAGGAGCCGGAGGGGTTTCTGGGTGTTGTTGAAATATGGCTTTCACTTTGCATGGTAGAGTTTGAACTTGCACTTGTAGATGGAGTGATGAACTGTGTTCACTGACAGTGGTTTTCTGAAGTGTTCCTGAGAACATGTGGTAATATCCGGTACAGAGTGATGTCGGCTTTTAATGCAGTGCCGCCTGAGAGATCGAAGGTCACAGGCATTCAGTGTTGGTTTTCTGCTTTGCCGCTTACTTGCAGAGATTTCTCCACATTCTCTGAATCTTTTGATGATATTATGGACTGTAGGTGATGAAGTCCTTAAATTCTTTGCAATTGCACATTGAGAAACGTTGTTCTGAAACTGTTGGACTGTTTGTGCTGAACCTCGCCCCATGCTTGCTTGTAAATGACTGAGCCTTTCGGGGATGCTCCTTTATACCCAATCATGACACTCACCTGTTTCCAATAAACCTGTTCACCTGTGGAATGTTCCAGGTGTTTTTGGGCATTCCTCAACTTTCCCAGTCTTTTAATGCTCCTGTTATGTTTTACACAGCGTCCCAACATTGGAATTAGGGTTGTACACAATTAGACCTTAATCTCAAAATTCAGAATGCTAGATGTTTTAACACGTTCTGCAGACATCATCTCCAGCCAATCTTTCGTCTGTGGATCTGTGAGTGTGTACAGAGGATCTCGCTTGATGAAAGCTTCTGTCAAAACCTCAGTGAATTCAGTTTACATTAGGATTAAGTATGACTCACTTATACACACAATAGGAGGCTCAGATAAAGATGATTGAAAGATCTGTACACACATTTATTCATGTGCTCACTCAAATTACAAGTAAGAATTACAAGTAAATGGCTGAGCCTTTGAGGAGCACAGATGGGCAGAGGATCTCCAGTTTGTCAACATAGGTGTGAGAACATTACTGACACGGTTAAAACCAATGTTCCTCAAAAAAAGATCAGTATACATTTACATATTTCTCCCTCTACAGTGCATAATATCATTAAACGATTCAAGGAATCTGGAGGAATTTCACTGCATAAAGGGTACGAGCACACGCCTAACCTGATAAAGAGTGATCTCTGATCCCTCAGACGGCAACTTGCATCAAGAAACCGTCATTCATCAATAGCTGATAGAATCACATGGGCAAGAGATTTATCAAACCTTTATCAAGCTCTACAATACAGAGTTACATTCACAAATGCCACTTAAAACGTTACTGTGCAAAAAAGAACCCTATGTTACCCATGTCCAGAAGTGGTGTTGACTTTCTCTGGGCTCAGAGGCATCTGGGATGGACCATCACACAGTGCAAACGGGATTGTGGTCAGACCAATCAGTATTGCAGATCTTTTTTTAAGAAATGGACGCCATGTGCTCCGGACCAAAGACAAAAAGGAGCATCCAGACTGTTATGAGGAACAAGTCCAAAAGCCAGGCTCTGTCATGGTATGGGGTCGGGTCAGGGCCCTTGGTAAAGGTCATTTACACTTCTGTGATGCAGCATTAATGCAGAAAAGTACACTGAGATTTTAGAGCAACATAAGCTGCCTTCAAGACGACATCTTTATTAGGGACATCCATGCATTTATCAACAAGACAATTCAAAACCACATGCTGCAAAGGCATGGCTGTGGAAGAAGAGGGTACAAGTACTGGACTGGCCTGCCTGCAGTCATGACCTGTCCATAGAGAATGTGTGGAGAAATAAGTTCCTTATAGGCTAATAACACACTGCATATTAGAAAGACTGTAAGAAATAGTGAATAAGAGAACAATTGGGACACAGCCCATAAGTATGGGTACCTAATCTGGTCATACCATAAAAATGGGAACAGCAGCATTGATATATGGTGAGTGAAATGAAATGATACATAAACACAAATACAGTGGGGCAAAAAAGTATTTAGTCAGCCACTGATTGTGCAAGTTCTCCTACTCAGAAAGATGAGAGAGGTCTGTAATTTTCATCATAGCTACACTTCTACTATGAGAGACAAAATGAGGAAGAAAAAAACCAGGAAATCACATTGTAGGATTTTTTAAAGAATTTAATTGTAAATCATGGTGGAAAATAAAGTATTTGGTCACCCCACAAACAGCAAGATTTCTGGCTGTCACAGACCTGTAAAACTTCTTCTTTAAGAAGCTCTTCTGTCCTCCACTCGTTACTGTATTAATGGCACCTGTTTGGCCTCGTTATCTGTATAAAAGAGACCCTGTCCACAGCCTCAAACAGTCAGACTCCAAACTCAACCATGGCCAAGACCAAAGAGCTGTCGCAGGACACCAGGAAGAAAATTGTAGACCTGCACCAGGCTGGGAAGAGTGAATCTACAATAAGCAAGCAGGTTGGTGGTGAATAAATCAACTGTGGGAGCCAATTGTAAGAAAATGGAAGACATAAAGGACTCCACGCAAGATCTTCCTCCCATGGGGTCAAAATGATCATGAGAAAGGTGAGCAAAATCTCAGAACTACACGGAGGGACCTGGTGGAATGACCAAAGTAACAAAGGCTAAAACATCAGTATACAACACTATGCCAAGAGGGACTCAGATCCTGCAGTGCCAGGCGTGTTTCCCCTGCTTAAGCCAGTACAATGTCCAGGCCCGTCTGAAGTTTCCCAGAAAGCATATGGATGATCCAGAAGAGGATTGGGAGAATATCATGTGGTCAGATGAAACCAAAATAGAACTTTTTGGTAAAAAACTCAACTCGTCGTGTTTGGAGGAAGAAGAATTCTGAGTTGCACCATACCTTTAATGAAGCATGGGGGTGGAATCGTCATGCTTTGGGGCTCTGTTTTCTGCAGAGGGGACAGGACGACTGATCCGTGTTAAGGGAAGAATGAACGGGGCCATGTATCGTGAGGATTTTAAAACCAAAACCTCTTCCATCAAATGAGAGCATTGAAGATGGAACATGGCTGGGTCTTCCAGCATGACAGTGATCCCAAAACACACACCGCTATAAAGGAGTGGCTCCGTAAAAAAGCATTTCAAGGTCCTGAGTGGCCTAGCCAGTCTCCAGACCTCAGCCCCATAGAAAATGTGTGGAGGGAGTTGAAAGTTCGTGTTGTCCCAAAACATCACTGCTCTAGAGGAGATCTGCATGGAGGAATGGGCCAAAATACCAGCTACAGTGTGTGCCAACCTGGTGAAGACTTACAGGAAACGTTTGACCTCTGTCATTGGCAACAAAGGTTATGTTACAAAGTATTGAGTTGAACTTTTGTTATTGACCAAATACTTATTTTCCACCATAATTTACAATTAAATTCTTTAGAAATCCTACAAAGTAATTTCCTGCATTTTTTCTCATTTTGTCTCTCATAGTTGTGTGTACCTATGATGAAAATTACAGACCTCTCTCATCTTTCTAAGTAGGAGGACTTGCACAATCAGTGGCTGACTAAATACTTTTTTGCCCCACTGTAATTAGAGATCAGCCCGATACCATTTTGCACTATTTTATAAAACACTTTCCACATGGTGCTTTGGAAACGTCTTGGCTACAGATGTGTAAAACGTGTCTGATCCTCCTCCAGGCCTTTAATTGGCCGGTGCGTAAGGGACACGGGTGTCAGAGCCTGTGGGATGTTCACCTTTCTACAGCAATAAAAAATAAAAATAATAATTGTCTCGCAAGTAGCACCTTTAATTAGCACGGCCACATTTCCCGACACCAGCTCTTTCTCATTAGAACAAGGGACCGAGGCCTTGGCCTTGGGGTATCCCGGGCTGACCTGATTAAGGTAATGTGAGCGTGGAGAGGATTTGGACACTGGTACGCTCTCACCCTGGTGTAGGAGAAAACAGATAAATGAGGGTCAGGTCTATGGCTAGAAAAAGCTACACAGCTACAGTAGACTCCATAATGACAGGAAGACAAGACGTCAAATATGTGGGGGCGTCACCTGTTGCCGTGCCCACCTCAATCCCTCTGAGACCAGCGGGCATGTGATGGCGCCTCTTAAGGGAATATGGCACTTCTCATTCGGGTCAGATCTAATGTGGCAAAACAAGCATGCATCTCCCTCAGGTAGGAGTTCCTACTGTGGCCGGGGAGAGCTTAGGAGAAAATAGGCTCATATGTTCTGACTTTAAGACGCTTCAACACAGACTATCCATTGGCACCTAGTGGTCCTGCTAATGGTCTGTGTCCCATAAGTGAACCCCTCGGTGGTTATTTCTTTGGCTAAACGCCTCAGCCGCTCCATCGTACGTTGACTCGATTTTTATTTATGATTAGTAAAATACATGTTCCAGTATTACCAGCAGAAGGTGTAGGATCTTAGATATATAGTGGTGTGAAAAAGTGTTTCCTGATTTCCTATTTTTTTGTATGTTTGTCCAACTTAAGTGTTTCGGAACATCAAACCAATTTAAATATTAGTCAAAGACAACACAAGTAAACACACAATGCAGTTTTTTAATGAAGCTGTTTATTATTAAGAGAGAAAAAAATCCAAACCTATATGGCCCTGTGTGAAAAAGTGATAATAATAACTAATAACTGGTTGGGCCGCCCTTAGCAGCAACAACTGCAACCAAGCGTTTGCAATAACTTGCAGTGAGTCTTTTACAGCGTTGTGGAGGAATTTTGGCCAACGCTGTTTGTTGTAATTCAGCCACACTGGAGGGTTTTCCAGCATGAACGGCCTTTCTAAGGTCAGGCCACAGCATCTCAATAGGGTTCAGCTCAGGACTTTGACTAGGCCACTCCAAAGTCTTCATTTTGTTTTTCTTCAGCCATTCAGAGCTGGACTTGCTGCTGTGTTTTGGATCATTGTCCTGCTGCAGAACCCAAGTTCGTTTCAGCTTAAGGTCAGCAACAGATGGCCGGACATTCTCCTTCAGGATTGTTTGGTAGACAGCAGAATTCATAGTTCCATTTATCACAGCAAGTCTTCCAGGTCCTGAAGCAGCAAAACAGCCCAAGACCATCACACTACCACCACCATATTTTACTGTTGCTATAATGTTCTTTTTCTGAAATGCTGTGTTACTTTTACACCAGATGTAATGGGACACACACCTCCCAAAGAGTTCTACTTTTGTCTCGTCAGTCCACAGAATGTTTTCCCAAAAGTCTTGGGGATCATCAAGATGTGTTCTGGAAGTATTGAGACAAGCTTTAATGTTCTTTTTGCTCAGCAGTGGTTTTCGTCTTCGAACTTTGTCATGCAGGCCATTTTTGCCCAGTCTCTTTCTTATGGTGGCATGAACACTGACCTTAACTAAGGCAAGTTAGGCCTGCAGTTCTTTGGATGTTGTTGTGGGGTCTTTTGGATGAGTCATTGCTGCGCTCTTGGGGTAATTTTGGATGGCCAACCACTCCTGGGAAGGTTCACCACTGTTCCATGTCTTCGCCATTTGTGGATAATGGCTCTCACTGTGGTTCGCTGGAGTCCCAAAGCTTTAGAGATGGCTTTATAACCCTTTCCAGACTGATAGATCTCAGTTACTTTCTTTCTCAACTGTTCCTGAATTTCTTTGGATCTCGGCATGATGTGTAGCTTTTAAGGATCTTTTGATGTACTTCACTTTGTCAGGCAGGTCCTATTTAAGTGATGTCCTGATTGAGAACAGGTGTGGCAATAATTAGGCCTGGGTGTGGCTAGAGACAGTGAGCTCAGGTGTGATAAACCATAGTTACATTATGTTTTAACAAGGGGGGCAATCACTTTTTCACACAGGGCCATGTAGGCTTGGACTTTTTTTCTCCCTTAATAATAAACACCTTCATTTAAAAACTGCATTTTGTGTTTACTTGTGTTGTCTTTGACTGATATTTAAATTGCTTTGATGTTCCGAAACACTTAAGTGTGACAAACATGCAAAAGAAATAAGAAATCAGGAATGGGGCAAACACTTTTTCACACCACTGTAGAGCAGATTCGTTCATTGTTAGCATCTTTGTTCTGTGGTAGAACTATGGCTTATCCTAAAAGCACAGGATGCAATGAGGCCTGGATACCACCTCTGCCAAGCTGCTACTATTGGGTCCTTGAGCAAGACCCTTAACCCACAATTGCTTTCATTGTGAACTGCTCTGGATTAGGCACCTGTTACATGACTATTTGTAACTCAAGGTGAGACACACTGGAGGTTAGAGGTATTTTTGCTCAGGAAAAGTAAATGTCTAATTTGTATTTCCATTTGCTCGCCCTTTTGTCTGAGAAAAACTAAGGACGCATTAAGGAAACCTCCTCAGTGGCTTTCTATTCTACGCTACACTACACTTTCAAATTCACAAACCTTTGAAACATCAGTGAGTGTGTTTACATGCACCTTAAGTTGGATTTCTGCACTTATCTGATTAATCGTGTGGTCATGTACACAGCAGACTCCGATCTTGAAATCAGATTGAGAAATCTGATAAAGAGAGCTGGATTTTACTCCAGTAATTGGATTACTCATAGCATGTATACCAGTTACCTGATTTCAGTTTTCTCAGTCCGCCCATGATGTGCGACACTAACCCGACATGGTTGCCAGGTCAGCCTATTCTAAAGGTTTTATTTGGGCTCCTTTTTCCATTTTGAATTAAATGCAACGGAATTAAAGGCAGCAAAGCAGCTTCTTGAACCCTTTGTGGAGACTCTGAAAGGCAGTATATACTCGAGAAAACAAAGAATTTGATTATTTAATATTACATTTTTCAGTTTATGTTTATATTTCTGTGAGGTTATTGACTGGATGTAAAGTAGAGTCATGCCGAGTAAACCCAGATCTTCCCCATTATCTGATTGTTACTCGTTGATTGGATTGCTGACCAAATCTGATTTTCTGCATCTATCAGATTATTAAATTCATGTAAACGCACTCAATAAAAAAAGAAGCGAGACATCTGAGTGTTGCTTCCAAAAAAATGCCTTAGCTTCTTCTTGCAGCTCAATAAGCCAACAATGCCGATGTGTTCCAAATCGTCTGATGTCACTTTGCTCCGGCGGCGCCTGAAGATCCTCCTAAATACCGAGGCCTCGGGTGCATTCTGCAGCCATTCACATAAACATTTGACGCATTCCCTTTTCAACAATCCCTTTTCAAAACGGGGTCTCCTTCCTCATCCCATGCGAAGGAATGAAGCTCCCATCAGAGATGCCCTCGCATCCTACAGCAATGCCCTCCCAGGCCTATTTGTATGGAAAGCAGAGGTTACGCCTTGACCCCACCCTCTATCAATCAAAACTCTCACAATGCTTCTCCATCTGTCTGCTGGTCTGCGGTAGCACTGCGCCTCCATCCTGTGAATATGAGGGCCAGCACATCCAGTCCCCAACCCAACCTCCGCCCCCCCCAAAACCACACATACCAACCGGTGGCTAATGCTCAGGGGGGCCATTAAAATCAGCGACATCACCAGGCCGTAATGACGAGCAGAAGATCCACTTCCTCTCTCTTTTTACCGCGGCGAGTCTTTATGCATCTCTGTGTGACACCGGCTCTCCACGGCTCGTCGCTTCCTCTGTAACCCCACGCCGTGACCCCCGAGGCCCCCCCGACGCCTATCTAGGGGATAACAGCAAACAAAACGTGGTATCTTCAGTGCCCGGGCGTGGGAGGAATCAAAGACGGCATTGTGAGGGGAAAAAAGGGCCGATCGAAAGTTGCAACTCATTGCTGGATTGACAGTCAGAACTTTGGAAATGATTAACATCGATAAATGTGTTGACGTGGATCAACTTGGAGCCGGTTAGATCTGCTCGACTAGCACATTTCAGTCGATAGCAAATATTATCGCAGCAACGTCTCCATTGAGGCCCTAATCAGCCGGAGCGAGACGATATTGTGATAAGCCGCGAAGCTGTTCGATATCGTTCCACGACAATGAAAATCCGTCTGGATTTGACATCTCTCGAAAAACAAAAACCTCTGTCTGCGTCGGCGCCACTTTGCCCTCGAACTCGTCGATGGCTCAACCGTCTGCCAGTCAGCGCCGAAAGTGGCACGCGAAAAGCCCGGCTCTCGTGTTTCTCCCACACTCTCCTTCTTTTGTCTTCAAAATAGTGTAATTTCAGAGATTGAAGTCTTCACTGGTGGCTTCATCTCCGACTCTGACAACAATAGCCCGTGAATGCTTTCAGCAATGATGGATAAATTGCCGGGTTGTAAAATATTATATCTAAGGTAGGTGATGGGGCAACGTCTATGGTGCCGCTCTCTCCATCAGTCTCATGGCAGCTGAGGTAATTATAGTCTGTTAGTCTGTCTCTCCTTCTCCCTCTCGGCATGGGAGATGCTTCTGCTGTTTGTCACCGGCTCATCTACGGGAGCAATAGGACAGTAATGGGTCCAATTAACATCTGTTGCCTGACTGGCATTTCCAAAGCCTGTGACAGGTCCCACCGGTGACCTTTTCTGATTATCGATCTAAAAAAGTTCCATAATTAACTGGCTGTCTCGTCCCAAATTCCAACAGTTATGCCATAATTATAACGTATAAGATGAAACGGACTTCTGTTGGGGCTTATCAGACGATCCGTTCGGTCCATTAATACCTGTTATTTTTTTGGAGCGACCTCAGGCTTAAGAAGGCAGCTGGGAGTTTAATGATGTCACCCATTGTCCTGAAAGCACTCGCAAAGTGGAGACAGGCAAACCGAAGCAGTGTAAGATCATCAAAAGTGGTAATTAGCTTAATTAAGCTTAATCTTTAGTGCCTAAGCGATGAACTTTAGAACGCGTTCACGATCTTCCTTCATCAGTCTCACTCGAAGCTATTTAACCGATGGGAAATTAATTGGTTTATGGACCAACCTGAGAGCAGAGATATGCAAACTAGTATTTAAGCCACTGAGTAATGATTCTAAAATAATCTCAAACTATTTCATTTGCATTCAGGTGGCCTTTTAATGGGTTGAAATGGATTGTTCTCACAATGGAAATGGTCCTAATAATTTTAGACACTTTTGGAAAGGTTGTTTGTTGTAACTCTTAAAAATTAACTGATTTTCTATAGTTTTTCAACACTGAATCTAACAGCACACTCATTTAGCTATTCATAATCAGTATCTGTCAAACTCGGGCAGCTTTATTTTTACATGGTTCCTCCTGTTAGTGTTACTCAGCTTTGAGTTTTCAGCACAAAATTAGCAAATGCATAAAATGTATTAGGACATTAGGACACAGAGCACATTCTAATCATTTTACAAAAAAATGTATTTCACAATAAACAAATACCAACCAAAATAATTTCTTTAACACAATAATAAGTTGACAATGCCCCTTCTCAGTCATAGTTACAAACATCATCTAAAATACAGGAAGAAATATAATAAGAAACAAGACTTCTGAAGGATTGTCATCATTATATTTCACTATAAATTGTAATATTAGAGACCAGGAACAGCTAACAAATACTATTTCTCAGTGTAGTAGTTTTCAGTCATGTCTTTTTTGCAGTTCATTAATTATTACATATACATGAAGTGTCCCAGGGACGGAAATGGCACCCATACAGTGGAATGGCTGATGCATTGATATACAGGTGAGCGCTGTTTAATGAGCATCCGATCAACGTCCGTTCGAAAATTACACAAAGTATAATAGGAAATAAAAATCTGTCTTTACCTCTGGACATTGTGGCCAGAACAGCTGGTCAAATTAAGAAAGGTTTACTTTGCATTACCTACTTACATTAGTAGGATCTACATTATGGTCAATTTTCTCTGCCAAAAGTGTTTAAAGGGTGGTATTGCATGGACTGTTCTGGAAATGAGTGTTTCTTCATGTGGGCTCATTCCCTCTTGGTTGTGTGCAGCCAGCGAGTTTACTCTGCGGCTTTATATTTTGCCTCTACAGTGGGTGCTTGTTCTGTACTTGGCCATGTATTAGAACAGTTTGAGTGTGGATTTGTTGACTGTGAGGTACAATAAGTGCAAAAGAAGAATGAATCAGTCAGTAGCCGAAGAACCTCCTGGAGGGAATCATAGGTGTAAGTTCAGGTTTCAGATGCTGTGTAGCTGGTAGCGTTCCACTCATGATTTCAGCTGTATATTGCATGCAGTTTTCATGTGAAAATACCCTTTATAGTTACATTACAGTAGCTTAAGAAGACTACGTGACTATGATCATGTCCGGGCAACGTCCTGCATGGTTAATTAAGTCATTAAATGGCTCATACCTGTACAGTGCTCATGGTTATTTGGACAGAACTAGAAATATTCCATTGGTAAGAACCATTAAAACAATTAGATTTTGATGAACTTGATTAATGAAGATGTTTACTTTAAAGCACTAGGCCAGTTCCCTATTAGACAGTCTCAATGCTTCTAATGTACTAATATAAATAATTTCTCCAAGCCACCGGATGTCACATGTAACACGATCTACACAAATAAGCTCTGGCAGGGTGAAAAGAATCGAAAGGAGCGACTCTGTGTTTTCCCAACGCCTTCAGCAAGTTAACTATTCACAGTGGCAGTAAAGCTAATGCACCTGTGCTCAGCATTAGGAGACGCCTCACACCAGCCACCGCAGGCCAGCCTCACCCACACATCCACAGCCGAGCCACGCAGGGACGAGAGATCACCCCGCTCTTCAATTTGTCCTCCCAAGTATTGTCTTTTATTGATGACTTTCTAGGTCAGCGACCCTGAGTGCTTTTCAAAGGATCTAAAAGACACCCAGATGGGCCAGCTCAAGAAGGAGCCCATTGTCGTCGACTTTCTATAGTGTCTTACAAATGAAATGCGCAGGAGCCATTAGCCCTCGGTGGATTGTTTTATGGGCAGGGTGCCCCTCTCATGGGGGGTAATGATGACAGTGCAGGCCACAGATCAGTCATCTCAACAATTGCAGCCACGGCTCCATTCTTACGACAAGAGGCTTTGGCTTCTCTTCTCTCCCATTGCTTTTGACTGGGAATAAACTCCTGGCTGGCTTCACAATGGACGGCCAAGATGTTGCAAGTTTGGTAAGCTGCGGTGAAAGTGCAAACAATCTGGTCCGGCAATTCGGGGAAGATCTGAGCTGCAAGCGGACGTCACGATGCTGTGTTTAAAAATAATGACTCGGCGATAACGCGCCCTTTTATCGACGAGCTGTTTTACTGATAAGTCAGCTAGCAGTGCAGGGTGGCTGATCTCAGATCTGAATGAGTGTGCTGCTCGAATTTGGAGAATGTAGCACCATTTCCATTGTGTCATTCCAAACCTTAAGCAGGTGAGGCCGGCCTCGATTGCATTTCCTTAAGGGAGAGGAAAGGCAGGTGTCAGCTTTCACCCTTGTTCACCCCGAGCCCTGTGCAAACTCCCCGACTGTAGGCCGTGTAAGCTCAGCAGATAAGCTCCGACTAAAGCCGACATCACCTTATTGAATTAGGCTGTTTGTGTAGGCGGCCACCAGGGAAGGTGCCTCCACCTTTGCTTCTCACCTGTTGACAGGTGGGACAGAAGTCAAAGCTACCTCAGAGGAAATTAGCAGGCAGCTTGCTTTGCGAGCCAGCTGGGTTTGATTAGAAATGATTTTGATGAGGATTATTTGACAGCCCTTTGTTAGAACGAAATGTTTATCCTACTTGGTGATGCTATTCCAAATCAGGGACGGGTCTTCAGATGGAAAATTTTCTTAAATGTGTATTGTCAGGAAAAAATTGCTATTCTTCAAATAATTCCTTAAGAATGATCTTATCTTTTTGTAACTCTTTTCTTAAGAACGATTCTAAGAACAGGTGGTATTCTTGACAACTCTTACGATAGCCTCGTGCTTGAGTTGACAAAGTAAGCGTCTAAATTTAACTTTAATCAGTTTAGTTACTGGAAATAATACTAATAACACTATTATTTTCCAAGGAAGATTTTTTTCCTGTTGGTTATTTATAGTTTGCTATTTTTTTAAATGCTCATTTGATGTTTTTCCTCCATTGTGCTGTCCTTTGATCGGACTAACCTAAATAAGGGGAATAAAGGTAAATACAAGTTCAAAATGTATCTCGTGCTGTATATGTTAAGCTGTAAAATGAATCGTAGCCTACGTACGAAAACAAGGGACATTATCTTAAAAAAATTCTAAGGAATTTTTCGAGAATTGCATTTAAGAACATTCTTACAGACTTTTTAGTATTTGTCTTAAGAACCATTGCAAGTTTTTTCTTAATAAAGCTTTCATGAATCCAGCTCCAGGTATGAAGGTGAATGTTGGAATTCACTGTCTAGCTGCAGTCATGTTTAAAATGAGAGCAGAAATCAGCATGGTAAGACGTCCATGAGCTTCTTCTGGTCTACCCGTCCACCAGGGTGAGCCATGCAACTGGGTTTACTATAGATTTACTAAACAAATGACATGGATTAATAAGCTGTAGCCAATAAATGGAACTCTGAGAACCACCAAGCTTCAGTGGCAACACCTTGTAAATGTGGCAATGGAAAGCTTTTCTTTACAACGGTATGCTATTTATTGGATTTTGGAAAACAACCAAAGCACGTCTCTTTACAGAGCTACACAGTCACTCAAATATCAATACAGACCATCCAGTCAACCTAAAGGCCCGAGGTCTTAACAATTTCAACAGATTATAATAGGAAATAAAAATCTGTCTGGACCAGACAGACATCAGCTGGACCACAGTTTAGTATGTTTTTTATAACTACCATAACTAATATTTATGCCATACTTGATGGTTTGGTTACATATTTCATATTTAATTTATTTTGAACTACATTTTGGGTATCAAGTCATTTTTATTTCTATAGCATGTTTTACAATGGAGCATTGTCTCAAAGCAGCTTTACAATTTTACATTATCTTCTAAATCATTCTAAAGGTCAATTCCAAATTGAGCAAGCCTAGGGCGACAGTGGCAAGGAAAAACTTCCTAAAGGGAAGGACCAAGCGAGCACCAAGACTCAAAAATGGAGCCATCATCCTTGGAACCAACGATCTTGGATCCAAGGATACTTCTTAATTGAAGTGAAATGGAAGGCACAATTTGAATTTGCATTTACCCTTATTTCCGTTACTTAGTTGAATCTGCTCAGATGACGGCAAAATGGAGAAAAAACATCAAACCAATAGTTCAAAAACATTTAGCAAGGCAAGAATTGTCGCAATTCCAGGGTTTTCCAGAATGAACGACCTTTCTAAGGTCATGCCACAGCAACTCAATAGGATTCAGGTCAGGACTTTGACTAGACCACTCCAAAGTCTTCATTTTGTTTTTCTTCTGCCATTCAGAGCTGGACTTGCTGCTGTGTTTTGGATCATTGTCCTGCTGCAGAACCCAAGTTCGTTTCAGCTTGAGGTCACCAACAGATGGCCGGACATTCTCCTTCAGGATTGTTTGGTAGACAGCAGAATTCATAGTTCCAATTACACATCAAGTCTCCGATAGTCCTGAAGCAGGCAAAAACAGCCCCAGACCATCACACTACCAACCCGCCATATGTTAGCTTTTGCTATAATGGTTATCTTTTTCTGGAATGCTGTGTTACTTGTACACCAGATGATAAGGGACACACACTGTTAAAGACTATTTGGGGTCTTGTCAGTACACAGAAATGCTTTCCCGAAAAGGTCTGCTTGTGGTAGAGACAAGCTTTAATGTTCTTTTTGTGCTCAGCAGGGTAAGGGTTTTCATTTGGAACTCCTGCCATCAGGCTTTTTTCCCCATTCTCTTCTATGGGTGGAGACATGAACACTGACCTTAACTGAGTCAGAGTGGAGGGTGCGCATAACATTTGCTTTGGATGTTATGTGAGGGGATCTTTTTGTGTGACCTCTTGGGATCAGTCGGGTCGCTGCCCGTCTGTGTGTAATTATGAAATGATCAGCTGGCCACTCCTGGGAAGGTTCCACCACGTGTTTCCAGTGTTCTTGTGCACCATTTATGTGGCTAGAAATAGGCTCTCACTGGTGGTTCGCTGGAGTCCAAAGCTTTAGAAGGCTTTATAACACCCTTTCCAGACTGATAGATCTATTAACGGTGTCATTCCTCAATAATGTGTTCAGCTGGAATTTCTTTGGGGATCTCGGCATTATGTGTACTTATAAAGGCTCTATTTGGTTGTACTTCAACTCTCTATCAGGGCGGTCCTATGTAAGTGTTGATGTGCCTGATTGATAACAGGTGTGGCAATAAGTCATCCTGGGGTGATGTCTAAGACAGGTGGAGGGAGGGATCAGGTGTGGATAAACCATAGTTTATTTGATTGTAGCAAGGGGGGTGAGGGCAATCAGTTTTTGTTCACACAGGTCCATTTATGTTTGGGTTGTTTTTTGCCCTTAATATAACACCTTCATTAAAAACTGCATTATTGTGTTACTTGTGTTTGTCTTTGCTAATATTTAAATTGGTTGTGGATGTTCCGAAACACTTAAGCGTGACAACATGCAAAAAAATGAAAGAATCAGGAGTGGTGCAAACACTGGTTGTTTCACACCACTTGATGTATTGGAATCAATGCCCAGAGAGACTACATAACTTAGAAGAACTCCTTGAGACCCTGTATGCTTTGGCCTCAATGTCAAACTCAGCTCCATTCTGGGAGATTGTAAACAATGACGAATCAATACCGAAATGAACTCCCCAACCCAGACATCCTAATCTAGCGATGCCACCCAGCACTGATCACACAGATCACTGTTTCTAAATCACTGTCTTCAGTCACACTGGTAAAGCTGCCGGTTGATTATCATATGTAATTTGTGAGTCGGGCCTAAGGGATTGAGAGACCCTCCTAATCCTCTGGCTGGCAGCTGCCTGGACCGCTCATCCCATGTTTTGCTAATGTGGGTCTGTGATGTGGTACACTTGTTTGGCACTGATTGCTATCAACAGCTCAAGCGCTGGGGGAACCGCGAGCGATCCGACCGGGGAGCCTGGTAAACAGATCCAAGTCCTATCTGGACGTATTTGCATAAGAGGCAGAAGGCTCCGATCTAAGATAAGCAGGTGACGCACATTTTGTGATCACAGGCCATGACCCTCATCGAGGCTGGGTGGCTTTCGATCAGGAATGCTAAAAGAAGTTCACTGGGCGCCGGGATTAGCGGGCCGTATCTCGGAATCCTCTTGGGTGGATATCAAAACGATCAACAAATAAACGTTGTTAATGATCAACTTCATGACGGCGATTCTGGCTTAGCAGAAAATCCTGCATTAGCACAACAATTTCCCAGCTGGAACACTTGTGTCTTTTGTTTCTTTTCAAACATCGTTCAGCACAGCCTCCGCTCGGCCTCTTTTTTTTTCCCCTGCTCAAATTCGCGTCGAATCCAAGAGGGTCCAAAACACATGTTAACACAGCAACAATAACCTTCTCTCTGACCAACGTTAAAGCCCATGGTACCAAACTGAGAGGCTTGTGCTTGAACGGCACTGAGTAGGGCATTGTTTAATGCCAGTAGGTGTGTTTTCAATTCAGGACCCCCTGCCTCTAAGCTTTTACAGTTCCCCCGGATTCCCACAGTGCCGGAGTGGCCAACAGACTCTCACTGTACCCACAGTCACAGTCATTTAGAAGTGCCTCAGCTCCGAGTCCTGTCTGTTTATCGATTTCACCCCGCCGACTGACTCAGCCATTTTCTCTCCCGCTAAAGTGGGCCACAAGCTTCTGCTATGCCTTTCCGACCTTTGGACGTTCCCGTCGTCAGCGAACTCCTGAGAAAGTCCACATCGTGAACAAGCATTTTGCTGGCATACAGAGTTAGAGCTGGAATGAGGAGAGGTGGGTGCTGGGATTCTTGAGTGAAGGGCAGGGGTTTCTCAACAGGATGCATTCCAGTAGGACTACAGTTGGCATCTGAAGTATTCCTGGAACAAAATGCATTTTCACAAGCCTTTCAGACCACCTATCACTCAGCCTTCCTCTGTAAGACCCCCATCCCATCATTCCTAACCAAGGAAAAGAGATGCTGGAAGGTTTCTGATATGTTCTTCTTTAGACCATAATGACAATGGCTTAAGTATCTCAATAAAACTACAATCCGTTTGCCTGCTTGAGGAGACCTCTATGAATTCAACATAAAGTGCAATAGCACAGAAAGTGTCTCATCAATGGTCTCTGTAGATAACCTCATTAACTACAACCCCAAATCAGAAAAAGTTGGGACTGTATGGAAAATTGAAAAATCAGCTGTTGACAACACCTCAAATCACTTTTTTTTGTTTTACCTCATTACTAGCCCTAAAATGCTCCCGTCCCAAGGTTTTAAATGTGTTGTAGGTCTGAAATGCAGGAGCTTATTAACATATTAAATTATATTGACCAGAAAATATCTTGGGTTCATACTGCAATGAAATAAAAGGCAAAATAAACCTAAGGAACACTGCTTTTTGATTTGCATTTTCTGATTCTGGGGTTGTAAATAAAACACATTGTGATCACAGAAGACTTGAGAGTCCCTGCAGTGGAGTAAAGCAACCAGAAGAGTGGATCAAAGTTGGGAACGTTCACCAAAAAATAATCTGCATAGCGATTCCTGCCATGTCAGTTAGTTTACCCTTTCTCAAGGGGTTTCTTTGATTCAAGTCATTCAATAAGTGGGCATCACCTGATGTCTGTGCCCCTATTTGTGATCTGTACATTCATGGAGTCCCAGCAGCTTTGTGAGTCCTGCGGAATGACAAAACACAAGCAAAGTAGTGGAGTTGACCCATCAAATATGGAACCATGTGGGGGACCAGCAAGTGATAATGCCTCGGCTACAAATGACCAGCTTGCTCATCTTGATCTGATTTAAATCTACCGACTCATGTTTGATTTCCATTTCCAGACCCACGGAAATCCCTCAGCCCTCCTACAATTGATATCATCCGCTAGCGATCTGGCAACAGAGCGTCAGCTTGCCACATGCGGATCCTCCTTTGATATCATTCAGCCAGCATGTAATCTTATTATGCAAAGTCTTAATCCGCACCGATGTCTCGCCGTCCCGAGGGTCGCAATATTGCGATATCAAGGTGCTGGTGGGTCACGTTGTGTGATCCCCTTTCTATTCTTTGAGGAGATGAGTAACTCGGAGGATTGTCCCCAGAGCCCTACAAACTGGATTGAGAGACAGGGGCAGGCCTGCTGTACGGTTTTGAAGCAAGAGATTGACACGCGGTCTCCAGCCAGGATTAGACTTGATTTGAAGCAGTGGGATTTTTCCAGCAGACACATTATTGGACAGGGGAATAAGAGGCCACCAGCATGGCGAAATTGGATCAGGATTGGCATTCGCTGTGAGTCAGCGGCGGCAGCTAAAACAGCAGCTGCTCTTCCGATTTCTCTCTCCTTTCAGGTGGAGCCACCTCCAGTGACTTGGAAAGAGAGAGGATGGGAAGATGGGGGGTGTGGAGGGGAGGGGAGGGGAGTGTGTTTGTGGAGAAAGCGACCAGGAGAACGCAGGAAAGAGAAGTGGTGGGGCTGATCATTTTGAGGTCTGAGAGGTTTAGCAGCAATGTAATGAGATTAAGTGTAACACCTTTGAGATGGTGGGGGGGTAAAAAAAAGCCACCTGGCGCTGTTACGGCCGGAGAGAGAGGGCACTAATCCGTTCCCGTTCCCATCTCTGGGACATCATTCAGAAAGGCCGCGAGTGATTTCCGCTCGGCAAGCCTCTAGTTAATTCCATCACCAGGAGAGATGAGTGAGAGAGGAAAATAAAGGGTAGAGCTCATTACCCATAACCAAGGCCCCCAAAACCCACAGAGGAGACGTCGGACTAAAGTTCAAAGGGGAGATGATTTAGAATTTCACACATTTTTCAGCACCACTGACTTTTGTACATTTGTTGGTATCACAGCACATCAGAACACCTTGTGGTTTTCCACATGCAATATCCTGGCATTTGGCATGGCATATGAACTTAAAAAAACAAGTTTCGCTATTAAGTTGATCGAGCGCGGTCGCCTCACAGCTCCGGCGTCCCCGGTTCGATCCAGACCTCAGACTCCGCCTGTGTGGAGTTTGTATGTTCTCCGTGTCCATGTGGGTTTACTCCGGTTTCCTCCCACAGTCCAAACACATGCATTAGGCTAATTAGAGTTTTAAAATGGCCCTAGTGGGTGTGTGTGTGCCCTGTGATGGACTGGCACCCTGTTTTGAGTTGTGCCTGTCAAATGTGTCGTGCCGCTGGCTGGCACCGGCTTTCCCCTGACCCTGGCCAGGATTAAGCAGATGAGTTTGTTTGGCTATTTACGACAGATTGAAGGTTACATCGAAACTAGTAACTAATGCTTACCTGATCAGGACCAGATCTCCGTGAATCTGACCCCATGGGATCACTTACGTTGATGCTGCTTACGTTTTTAAGAAATTAAACATGAACATATTTATGATGCAGCTCCCACCACAGACCAAAGCACTCCAGAATCCTAAAGATCTAACCACTCTCTGTAACTTTTGACATTCAAGTCTGGCTCGACTGGAGCCACGACTCAAGAGCAGAGTCAAATCAATTTTATTACAAATCAAATTTATTTCTATAGCGCTTTTTACAATGTGGCTTTCCAGTTTTCTATTCCCAAAGCCCTGCTTGAGTGACAACGGCAAGAAAAAACTCCCTAAACTCCCTAAATAAGGAAGAAACCTTGGGAGAACCACGAATCAAAAACAGACCCGACCTCCTTGGACAGCCAGACGTAGGACTTAAACCAAGTTACCCAGTTAATAATGTCTACAGTGATTGTTTAGCTAAATAAACATTAAAAGACAGAACATATTTAAAGAAAATGTAATAAATAAAATAAGACTTAATATAATATTATGTAGAATACCATAAATTGAACAGAACACAATATAATGAAGAGAATAATAAATAGAGAATATAAAGCTATAGCATGTAGGACAACAGTACATATAAATAGAATACTGAATAAAATAATGTAGAGAACACAAAGGCCATCAAACCCTTACCCTGTAATGCCTTTTATTGTTCCTTTCCTTTATTAATATGTTTGTTATTTTACCTACAGTGCACAGTACTGTGCAAAAGTCTTAGGCCACCTCTACATTAGATATACAGTACCATTGTTTTAGCAATGGTATTATGGACATATATCATACATTTTCAGTCTCCTTATTAGAATACAACCAGAAAATACAGGAAATGTGTATGCAGTATTTAAAAAGCACTCTCTAGGCTACAGTGGTAAGTATTTAGTGTGATTTCCCCTTACAATTGATCAATAGCAGCATCTGGTAGCTTTGTCGGGATGCCAAGTTGACCCTACAGACAGAAACCTATCAGGAATGGTCTTTTTGGAAGGAAGGGTGGCAGCCAAGAAACCACTTTTTCAGAAGGGGAACAGAGTGAAAAGGCTAAGATATGCTAAAGCTCACAAAGATTGGAATGAAGATCAGTGGAAAAGAGGATTATGGAGTGACCATGTTAAATGGCAAATTTCTCCATTGTGGGACTAATAAAGGATTATCTTATCTTATCAAATTTAAGTTATGTTATATATGGTCATTATTACCATTGCTAAAACAGCCTACCTAACGGTGGCCTAAGACTTTTGCACAGTACTGTACATCAACTCCTGCCATTAGGATGACCATGCATCACAGATCTGTGTTCTTTCTGTTACCTAAGAACATACCTAGATGAGATTCACACATGTTGTGTGGGCGCTAAGCCGTGCCCAATCACAGAACACGATGTCTTCTGCCTCCGCAAAAACAGTCCACGTTTACAGCATTTAGCAGACGCCCTTACCCAGTGACTTACAGTTGATACAGTTACAAACCAAGGGTCAAAACAAGGGTCTTGCTCAAGGACCCAACAGTGCAGCTTGGTAGAGGTGGGATTTGAACCCTGGACCTTCTAGTCCATAGTCTAATACTTTAACCCCTAGGCCACCACAGTCACCAAAGTTGCTGCATTGCATAATCAGTAAGTCTATTACAAGGTGAGAGAGCTGCAACCAAAACAAATCCAAAAAAGCTACAAAACTTGCTTTGTGATCCCCATTATGAGCGCAGGTCAGTAGGGGGGCAATCATGCTCTGGCATGGTACAATAACACCGCACATAATGTGAGTACGATCTAAAACACTGGTATGATAGCTTGATCAGAGCGGAGGGTGCTGTTCTGGGAGTCCAGTAGGAGCTGAGTACAAATGCTATGCAGAAGCCACCAATCAGCAGGAAGGGCGATAACCAATCAGGTAAATCTGGACCCGCAGCCAAAGACTTTGAAAAATCATCCCGTTTAGAGTTAACAACCGATTAGGTGTTAGCAGTCTCCGGGGATGCGCGGCTACAAAACAACGTCGGCCTTTCGAGTCCCAGAAAGCCTGAGCGTGCCGTCCTGACTGACATGAGAACATTTATAAGGAGACACACGGGGGCCTTTACAGTGATGGGGTCAACGTAATGAACACAAGAGAGGGTGTGTGGGGGGGCATCTGCGTGATTAACGATCTGGGGTTATTTTTAAGTCAGGTTCAGGCAGGTCTAGGCTTGCAGGGTGGGGGCGGGGGAGGGGGCACCCCAGGGTCCCGCGGGTATCCCTGCGATGGAGCGACGTCGCTTAGAGTGGAGACGCGGTCACAACGAGACTCCCCTCTGGCAACTGCTTTCACAACAAACGTGTAAATAGGCTCTTAAATCCGACTGTTGTATCCAAGTTGCAGTCAGTGGGAAGGCAGGGCAGCTTTAGCCCAGCGGTGTGGATTCTTCAGAGCAGCGGTGGAGAGCAGGGGAAGTTGCCCAGTGAAATAAGTCAATGTAAGGAAGACTGCAGATATTTAATTTACATTGCCCATACTGTACCAACGATTTCTGATTTGGGGTTGTATTGATAAATATTACTCGAACAACAGATTGACCAATAAAGCTCGCTCCCACTAATGAACCCATACGAGGCACACTCCCCACTCATTTGGCAAGCAAAATGTGCAATTTGGGCCAGATTGGATGTACCATCCCTCGTTAGGCACTTCATTAGTCACACCAAGGCCACCAAGGTAAAACGGGTTCATGGGTATCACTGCACCACACAGAGTTTGTTTATTCAGCACCTGTAATAGCAGGTAGGCTAAAGTCAATGGGTTTGTTGGTAACGCTGCGCCACACAGTTAGTGTTTAGGCTGTTGTATTCGGCCCTCTGTGGGCCTGTGTGTGAATATTCAGGCCTGCAACACGTTTCAAAAAAGCTGGGACAGGGACCGTTTAGGGCCAGTAATGAGGTAAAAAACTAAATAATGATGTGATTTCAAACAGGTGATGTCATGATTTGGTACAAAAGCAGCATCCAGGAAAGGCTGAGTCTTTGAGGAGAAAAGATGTGCAAAGGATCTCCAGCTTCCTCTACATGAAATATTTTGGGTTCATACTGACTGCAATACAATAAAAGACAAAAGGAACACTGCATAGTTTTTTCTGTTGCATTTTCTATACCGTCCCAACTTCTTCTGATTTGGGGTTGTACATCAAGTACCACAAGCACAATAACCCAAAAGCTTGTGCCTGTATTCAGTTTTCATCGGTTGTAAACGCTTTCCTACAGTACGTGCTGCGTTCTCTAAGCCATAGGTTATTGTATTCTTAGGGGAGAGGTAAATTTGGCACCAGTTTGACGAGGCATTGGCTGGATTTTGGGCGTTTCATGTAAGTGTTGCAGGGTGATGTTTTGATTTAATGACATTGAATCACACCGATCACCCTCTCCCCTCAATCTCCACACACACACACACACACACACACACAGGTGCAGGATGGGTGAGGGCTGTTAGTGTTAGTGCCAGTTGAATGAGCCAGATGATGGGTTGGGCAGTAAACCTCTGGCTCCCTGACACAGTCTCCAACATAAACAAAGAAACAATGAGTGCAGCAGCCCCCCACCATAACACACACACACACACACACACACACACACAGACACAGACACAGACACAGACACACACAAAATTTGGTTATTTCTGTTTTCTCCTTGTTATATTTTCCCAATTTACTTCATCTTTGCTTCCACTTCTTACTTGTTCTTCTTTCTCATTGTTTCTTGCTTGTTCTTCAGTCCTTCAGGTTTTTTTTGCTTCCACTTCTATCTTTCTGACTTTCTTCACTCCGCACTTCTCTTTCCATTCCATTTATACCTTATAATTACCACTTTTATCTCCAAATTTCCTTTCTTCCATTCCTATTTCCATCGTGGTGTTCCATTTTTCATCAACTTTTGTTTTCCTTCTTTTCATCATTCATTTATCCCTCCATTTCTCTTGTTTGTTTCTTCTGTTGCTTTTCTTTTAATTTTTTCTTTCATTTGCTTCTTCTTTCATTTTGATGTTCTTCCCTCTCTTTTCCTTCTTTTATTCCTTCCATTATTTTCCTAATTCCTTTGTTTCTTGCTTATTTGCCCTCTTCCCATTCTTCATCCCTTCTTTTATTATTATATTTCTCTTTTGTTTTTTCTTTCCCCTGCTCAGCCCTTCCTCAAGTTTTAGCGTTCCATTTTTCATCCTTTCTTTTCTTTGCCCTCTATTCTTTATTATTTATAATTTGTTTTCCATTTACCATCTTTCCTTCTTATCTTCCATTATTTCACTTTTCTCCTTCTTCTTCAGTTTTAATTGATATATTCCTTCATCTTGTTTCTTCTCACTTTGCTTACTTCATTTTTATTTCCTCCTTCTCTCCTTACTTTTTTTCTTACTACTTTCTTTCCTTCCTACATATGCTGTTATGCTGTCCTTCCCCCTTATTTTAATATTATTTTCCAAATATGTTTAAAATATATACATTAACATATACAAAACTGTGTCAAAAACTCAGTCAACTTTATTTCTATAGCACTTTTACAATGGAGCATTGTCTCAAAGCAAGAACACAATTTTAGATTATCCAATCTCAAACTGAGCAAGCCTAAGGAGTAAAAAGGGAGAGTAAGAAACCTTGGGAGGACCAAGACAACAAGGGACCTGACCTCCCACGTAAGTTCGTTCACCACAGTGGCTAACTTCTTCTCACTTGACCAGGGATGTCCTTTAAGTCTGTCTATCAGAGAGTTAAGCACCACAATTTTGTCAACATACAAACTGATTCAAACCCTTTTCTGACTCAAAAAAGTTGAATAGAATTTGTGGGATTTTCCAAGTTCTTGACTAAGGTGCCAAAACCTGCTGGTGCTCTACAGGACTCTCTTGTGGTTAACCACCATGATCCAAGAAGCACAATTCAACTTTGTGGTGGGGTGTCACATGTGGTTAGATCCCTGGTTCAATCCTGACCCCCTCTGTCGAGTATGTTCTCCCCGTTTACCCTGGGTGCTCCGGTTTCCTCCCACAGTCCAACGACCCGCATTAGGCTCATTGGTCACTCTGCTGGCCCATGACTCGTGTGTTGATATAACCATGTGTCTGTCGTGATTGTAGCCATTGATGCTGATGCAAACATTATATACAGTTCATTCGGAAAGTTTTCAGACCCTTTCAAATTTTTTTCACATTTTGTCATGTTAAGGTCTTGTGCTTAAAAAAAAAATAAAAAAAATAAAAAAAATAAAAAGTTCATGAAAGCCCGTCTGAAGTTTGCAAAAACCTAAAAACTCCAGATGGGCTTTCATGTGACTTTTACTGAGCAGAGGTTTCTGTCTGAACACTTTTCCATAAAGCCCAGATTGGTGGAGCGCTGCAGTGATGGTTGACCTTCTGGAAGTTTCTCCCATCTTCTTGGCCCTTCTCCCTCAATTACTTAGTGTGTTGAGGCGGCCAGCTCTAAGAAGAGTCCTCGTTGTTCCAAACTTCCATATAAGAATTACCGAGGCCATTGTGCTCTGGGAACTTTCAGTGCAGCAGATTTTTGTATCCTTCTCCAGATCTGTCTCCACACAATCCCGTCTCTGAGCTCTACAGGCAGTTCTTTTCTCCTCATAGCTTTTTTTGGTTCTGATCTGCATTGTTAGCTGAGACCTCACTGTATTTGGACAGGGCTGTGCCTTTCCAAATCATGTCCAATCAACTGAATTTGCCACAGGTGGATCCAATCAAGGTGTAGAAACATCTCAGAGATGATCAAGAGAAATGGAAGGAACGCAGAGCTAAATTTTTAGTGTCATAGCAAAGAGTCTTATTTACTCCATGTGACATTTTTCATTAGTTTTTCCTTTTTAATACATTTGCAAATGTTTCTGATTCTATTTTCACTTTCTCAGTATGGGGTACTGAGTGTAGATTGATGGGGGAAAGCTTGTTTTTCAGTACTAATATAGAGACACCGCTTAAACTACTGCTTTTTAATGTTGGGAGGAAACTGGGGGACACAGAATATACTCTACACAGGTGGAGTTCAGGGTCAGAACTGAACCGGGGATCTCTGGATCTCTGGAGTGGCGAGACTTGAGCACTAACCCCTTGCAGGCCCAGGAAGCAAACAGAGCCCAGCTTTTTTCCCTCTCTGAGATGGCTGCTCAAAACTTCTGAACTGAAAGCGAACAGGAGAAGGGAAAGAAAGACGAAAACTCGTTGCACAAACGGCTTTTCTTCTCCCATTTCTCATCTTTCTCCTCCTGTGAATGCTTTAAGGGAAGCGTTTCTCAGTGCTACCTGTGAAGTGAGTGAGAGGTGGAGGTGAAACCCACCGGTTCTCACTCGACGGAGGTTTAAGGTTACCTCTGCAATCTCTCTCGTACGCCGTGGCGCACCGGGCCTCCCACACCTCCAAAAACGTGAGAAAAGCTGTGGAGGACCCACGCTCAGACTGGCTTACCATCACATGCTCTGCTGCAATTTCACCGACCCATTTCACCCGAAATGACTGTAACCTGTATGAAGGTTTGCAAATAAGCATGGTCAGATATTTAGCATGGACAGTCACGAGACAGCGCCGACTGCACGCTTCTCCTACAGATGTGCGCCATTGGGACGACGTCCTTTATTACTTTGTCAAGGAACACCTGTTCCCTGCTTCTTAATGCAAAAAATCTAATCAGCCAATCGCATGGCAGCAACTCGATGCATTTAGGTATGGAGGCATGGTCAAGATGAGCCGAGTTCAAACCGAGTATCAGAACGAAGAAGAACAGTGACTTTTCTGGTCCGAGTATTAGCAGTAGCAACAGTGGCAAGTACTTAGTGTGACCTCCCCTTACACTTGAGCAACAGCAGGATCTGCCAGCTTCATTGGGATGCCAAGTTGACCCTTTTAAAGTCTTGATCTGGAAAGGAAGTGTGGCAGCCATAAAACCACCTTTTCAGGGAGGTCATACTAAATAATTTATATTCATCCAGAGCGACTTACTTCTTATTCAGTTACAATCCAAGCAGTTGTGGGTTAAGGGCCTTGCTCAAGAACCCAAGAGTGGTAGCCTGGCAAAATTGGGTTTTTTGAACCCAGGACCTTCTGGTCCATAGTCCAGTACCTTAACCGCTAGGTTACAACAGTCCCCTAATGACTTGCATTTCCTGCAGAAGATATTTTGTTCTGAAAATGCTGTGCATTTTCTTTATAATTTATAATTTATTTTGTTTGTATCTTAAAAGAAACCCAAAAACAATGATATGTGGTCATTATCATTGTATTCTTGACTTTCCCTTTGGAAGGAAAAAGGAAAGGAAAGAATTACTGAAGGAAGGAAGGAAGGATCAATGTATCTATCTATCTAATTGCTAAAACAACAAATCTAATGGTGGCCAAAGACTTTTGCACAGCATCAGGAATTAAAAAGGTTTCCTGGACATACAGCCCGAGAGCGAAAGTTCCCGACTTTCTCAAAGTGTCACCCTTGTCTTAATCGTTGATGATCTGGATTTATATTTGTGCCAGTCGGCTTTGTGATCAGTGTTTAAACCCAATGTAAACACTGACTGTTTCTCACAAACTCTTCCAACAATGGCTGACCAATTACAGAAGTCTCCTCTGTCAGAAAAAGCTCCAGGATCCACTGCCAGACCTGAAATCCAGACTCCAAACCAGGTGAAAGGGTAGATCCTCACAAAAATAGCCCAACAATGTCCATGAGTGGACTTCAATGTGTTGTTGATCCCGTCTGCACATATAGGGGGGACAGCAGACTTAATTAGAGCTCTGACAAGCCCACTCTCTAAAAGTGATGAGATTATCCCTAATTGATGTCACTATGGATTAGGGTTCGGTCGGCTGCAGACCCACTGGCAGGTCCAGCTTCAGGAGGGGACGTCGATGAAAAGCGAGCTGCTTTTCTGCTCCGCTCAAGCCGCTTCTTCTGCGAGAGGACAGATTTTAGCGAACCGCCTAATGAATGCGTTTGATGTCTTAATCAACCCGTGACCTTGTTCCTTCCAACGCCGAGGATCCGCTGATTATTAAGGGGGGGAATCTGAGGTGGCTTCTGCTAACAACGCGTAGGGGCAGTGGGCGATTTCCACGTTTATTTGTATGCCGAGATAACAAGAGCAAGGAGGTTACTGTCCTTAGAAAGCTGGGGGAGGGAGGAGGCGTCGCTCTGCTTAGCATCTGGCCTGATCTGGGAAAAAGAGCACAGCTAGCTTGGAGGACATGTCCTAAGGGCTTTTAGGAAATAAAAAAA
>JAJAGP010004867.1:0-41647 GCA_025084515.1 Ancistrus triradiatus | reverse complement strand
TATATAAATAAATCTGACTTGACTTGACTTGATCTCTAATAGTTTGATGGTTATTTTAATTGACTCCGGTCTGGAAGAACAAAGTAGCACATTAAACTAAGTTTTAAGTTTCCAGACCACCATATCTTATTTATAACTTTGTTTATTCATCAAGTGTTAGTCTACACAAGTCTCCCCAGCATCATACGTGTAATGGGTGCCTAAATGAAGTTACTAAAGCTACATAGCTGAAGTTACTAACTCTAAAGTAGACCTGCTTTTCCAAGAACCTAGAAACCTTTGTCATGCCTGAAGCTCGGATGTTCTGCCGAGGGTGCATGATGGTGAAGACTCGCTGCCTGGAAACTAAGGAGAACAAAGCCATCCATTTCCTTGTATTGGTGAATCCATCACATGTGAAGATGTCTTGTTCTGTGCACTGTGTTGATTGAGAGATATTTGCATAGTTACCACACTAGAAGGTTGACTGTCCATCCATGCAAATTGCCCCACTGGTTAATCTTTTTCTTTTTTAAACCCACATTCCATTGTTGTATTTTACACATATCCACAATAAATATGTGCATCATAAATGATTTGTCAAATCACCATAAATGTATGTTAAAAGATAAATCCTGTGTAGTAACTATCTCATATTAACAGCATCTCTGATAAACTTACACACCCATACACACAAAGACCACTATAGATTTAGCTGGGATCCGTGCCCTGCCCCCGTTTTTCTTTTGTTTTCGGCGATTTGTGGGCGCGGACTCCATTTCCCACAAATCGCAGCTGGATTATTTTTCTGTTAATTGCTCCCGCGCGTGGCTGGGAGAGTGTGTGTGGGTTCCTGGTGCGGTAGCGCTTTTTGCGACACGTCACGGTTGTTCATGCCAAGCCTCGTTTTGCATCTAAGCTATGCTACGCTAGCGTTACGCGCTTTCACGCCACGCCACGTAAGAGTGGGAACTATTGTTTTGCTGCCGCCAGTTTTCGTGAACTTGGCTCGTTTGTGTTTTGGACTCGCGCTCTGTACCGTTAGCCTAGCCACGGCTAATGGTAGTGTTTGTATTTACTTTCGGCTCCCACGCCAGGTTTCTCTTGGCTGTGTTTAATCTTTGTTCAGTGTTTCGCTTAGTTTGTGGTTTTTCTGCTCCCATGCCAGGTTTTGGTTTCAGTTAATTTACTGAGTTACGTTTTTTCATCAGTGCTGTGTTTTGTGTGTGTGTGTGTGTGTGTGTGTGTGTGTGTGTGTGTGTGTGTGGTTTTTTTTGTATCTGTATTTTTGGGGACAATAAATATGTTTAGCTATTGTCCAACTGGGACCTGCAGACTCGTGACAGATTTAATACGGTTTTCACGTATTGCCATTTCGTTGAGTTATTACTGTGAGATTGGCTTTGTGTGCATTTATTAAACTTCTCATGCTTATTAGAAATCTCATTTCTGTGTGAAACTTTATCACCTAAGAATGAGAACCATGGGAGTGAGAGAAACTGGCAAAGGTCATATCAGGTATAGAGGCTCATTTGGAAGCATTCATACTTGTTTCAAATTAACTGTTTTCCCTCAGTCTCCAGTCACAAAGGAATCAGGTGGTGCCCCATTCTTTCAGTCAAATTAATTAAATTATAGCTATAATCTATTCCACTGGAGAAACCTGAGCATATTGACATGCTGTGGGACATGAATGGCACGATATGATGAAAATCAACAATGTATGAAAACAATCTTAAGGAGTGTAATTGTCCAAAATGTATGAACCCGCAAGATGCTCTTTTCAGTGGTCAAACCAAAGCATTGCATTTACTCTGCATAGGTCAACCCAGTGAGACATTGAATAACTATGATTTGTCAAACTATGATATAAGTCAAAGATGTACATCTTCGTACACAACATCATTTTCAGTGACTGTACCCTTATCATCAGAATAAAAGTATGACCTTCTAGGCAATTGAGGGCACCAGTTTTTCCTTCTCAATTTAAAGGAAAGCTGTTGCGTCCTTTCAGGATATCATTTAGGAGACCTATGAGTGTATAAAACCTGACCTGTTTAAGATCTGTTACTTTGGCAACACTGACAAAACTCACACTGATTTCATTGCGGGGTAAGATGTGTCAAAGAAACAACAGATTGAACACAGCACTGATTAAAAAACCAGATGCCTTCTTAGACTTCATGCTTTTGGGCATATTGAGTCATCTCTCTTTTTTGAATGACAGGGTATCGATCCTGCACAGGATTTCAAAGGACAAAAAACTGATTAACCCTGCTTAGGCAAACGTTTTGAAAGGCATATTCACCAGAGCCTACGCTAAATGTAAACTGTATAGTTTGATTTATTAATTACAACAATGGAGCTTGTACACAAACAGACAGCATCATTTTAATAGTAAGGTTCATGCTTAATAAACCCCATACCCAATCTTTTAAAAATGCATTGATCAGCCCCAATACTTTGTGATCAGAATGGGACATCCCTAATCCACACCAAATTGTTGAAATAATAACATCACACAACCAAAGTGTGAGAGATAAAAGGGGTGTTATGGTATGCCATTCTGAAAGGCTGGAGAACCGTAGAAAATAAAATGTAACTAGTTTTAGAACCCAAGTAACGGTTCTCTGGACAGAATCGAACGCAGCTGATGCATTCGCAGAGTGAACCACAGCCACAAGCACAACCGGAGCAGAAGACGGACGCGATAACGACGCGCTCAACGATCACTATCCGCTAAGGGCAGTTCGGAATGTGGAAACAAGGAATGGCGCTGATCTGCAGCCCTACATTCTTCGACAGAGCGAAAACGGGGGGAGCCCAACTCCCCAGCTCCGAGGGGAGGTACACAGCCCAAACAAGGACTGTAGTGGAGAGGGAAAACGCGGGGGGCTCAACGCCACGACAGGGAGCCAAAAGCTACTGAAGGGCAGCGTGGAGACTGCGTGCAGGCAAACAGGTGAGCAGACGGCGGAATCTTGCCCTCCCTACCTTACTACGCCCTATATTACCTCCAGTCTCCAAACTGTACATTACTGACGGTCTACGACCCGTCAGCTACCCTTCTTTTCCTAACAACCGTCTATCGCCTGCAGCACGCATGAGCCAGGTGAGGGCCCGCGACACCAACACGGTGTCTGTTAGATCAAGGATACGGCAACCTGTGTGGGCTGAAAGATGCACTTATATAGGCCCAACAACAGGTGTCAGTAATTTGTGGCGCATCGCTGAATCAAGGCTGGCGCATGCGCGGTTGCGCCCAGCAAGCCTATGCCGCGAATGTGAGTCAATGCTGGCCTCTAGCGGCCAAAGCATGACTCCTAATAAGGGGCTTCCATTTGAAAAACAAATTACAATTCAAAAGGTTCAAACGGAGTTGTGTATGATAAGTGTCTTTTTTGCAAGACACAACTCTCACCTGACACAACTCTCACAACTCTCACTTTGCGCTGTTAAGACAGATTTTGGTTTTATTAGCTGAAAATATGTATGCACTTAGTTTCGATTCTAGAATACACTAACACTTTTCATGGATAAAAGTGGATTTTCATGTTTGGAGCTAAAAATAATGCTAGTGGTAAATAATGTTTATCAAGATGTTCCTGGAAATTGTCTAGATCTAAAATAAAAAGTTAATTGAAAAGATTGTACGGTGTTACACATGTTGGCAACCACTGTATCCTGAACGGTTGTTCTGTAGTTCTGCAGCCTTATTTGACTATTTGCTTTAGTGGTCGGTGGGGTTCATTCTATCACCTTGTGCTAAAGCCTAAATTTTGCATCTAATTGAGGCACCTAAACGAATTAACCACTTTTGACTTTGCTCGATTCCTTAATGAGCCCTGCAGTTTCATTCAAGTTTCAAGTTTATTTGTTGTGTATAAGTCAGTGACAGCTGTATATTGAAATGATTGTTGTGATTCATAGGGTTCTCTACAGCCTATGCAACATATAAAAAGATAAGAAACAACAATAAAAATAAGAAAGAAATATAAAAATAATTAAGGACATATACATAAGATGGAAGTATACCTTCTAAAAAGTTGTTATACAGAATTAAAAATTTGTTATAGAAAAACATGGTCCCTATGACTACCTTTATTAGGTGCAGTACTAAAAGCATGCAGCAAACAACGTGTTTCCTAACGTCATGACTATAATCATTGCTCATTGGTTCTGAACCAGGAAAAGAAAGACAATGGTATGCGAAGTATTATAGATGAAGAGCCAGGAAGTACAGCGTTGGGCTGTATCGCACCTGTAATCTGGGACGCAGTCGTCACATATGCTGAACAACTTTTAATTCATAACTGAGTTTACGGATGACAGGTCACAGAGACCAGTTTGCTTGTTGACGGTCTGCTCAACACCAGAACTGAGGTCACGGTGCGCACACAAAGAAAAAAACTTTCTGTAATAAACCACCAACATGTGTAAGAATATGCACCTGACCATACAACTCTAAATAAATGTAGTGTTACATTACTTGGTTACTTAAATGGTTATCAGGCACAATGAAGCACACCACAAAGGTTTTTTACAGAGAAGAGTAGACACTAACACTTCACTACTGTCAGAATGGTGTCCCAAACTTTTACCTGGATTAATCTCAGTCGCCCCATTATCTACCCCATTTTCAGCACTCTGATTACCCCCTACTGACTCAGGTGGACCTGCCTCTGTGTCTACACAATGAGGTTGGCACAATACGTTTTGGTGGCTGCACACTCAGTAACCTTCTACTCATTAGTACAGAACTATAACCCCTGCACCATCACAGAAACATTTTTGATTATTTGGTCCCTTAGAACTTCAGGTTTGTTTTCTTGTATCCTAAAGTTTTCTGTAGGTATCACAGCTTGGTGAAGATCACTATGCAGACCTTGTTTATCTAAATCAAAGAGGTGCATGCAGGCCTTATTTGGGGGGTTTAGTTATTTGGGGGTATTTAAGAACTTCCCAGTAAAATGAGAACTGTCAGTGAGAGCTTTTTGTTCAGGTTTCACTCTAACAAGATAACAACAATATATATGGTAACAAAGTAGCATATAGTACAGGGTAGATTTTGTGTCTGGGGCAGCCAAACACTTCCATCAATTAATAACCAATAACACAAACAGAGAGTTAAGAAGATAAATTTTGTGAACCTATCTTGATGCATGTCCAATAATCCAGGTGAGAAAATCACCATAAGGTTAATCACCAAAAGTTTAATCATTTCATCTTTACATAAGGTTTTATTTGGAGAAATGTTTTGTCACTCGTCTGCATGTCAAGTCAAGTCAAGTCAGATTTATTTATATAGCACTATTTACAAAGGAGCATTGTCTCAAAGCAACTTACAAGTTTAGATTATCTCTTACATGACTAGTCTCAGCTAGTTGGAAAACTTCCCCAATCTTATATACAGCACAATTGCATAACGACTGGACCAGCACCATTACATAAAAATGGGACAGGTGATCAGTTTAATATGAAAATTGCCATGACCTTTAATGACAATGACCACATGTTCCATTCACACAGGCTTGGGAATAGCTAAGATGGTGAGAGGTGTACTCTGAGGCTCACTCCTCGGTTCAGGGATGGGCATTCCCATTTTACATGGTTTCTTTTACTCCGCGTTCAGCGTTCCTCCCTATCAAGGATCTGCACATCTTCATCCCTGAAAGAGTGGCCACTGGCCTCTAGGTGAATGTAAAATGTGGAGTCCTGGCCTCATTAGGTAGCTCTTCTATGCTGTCCCATCCTTTTTGAAAGCGGCTGTTTGGTTTCCCTTACCTACAATTCCTGGCAATCCTCCTGGAACTTAACAGCATACACTATATTAATCTGTTTGTGCTGGGGACCCAATCCTTGGGTTGGACCAGTTTCTGCTGTAGGGTGTTTTGGGGGTTGAAAGCAACCGAGACAGTGTTTTCGAAAATATGTGTCTCAAATGTTCCAATATTCCAGACACATATGGAATCACCACTGGTTTACCCTCAGACAGTGTTTGTTCTCCTCTGTTTGACCTGCTGGAGCACTGTATGGGTGTCTTACTGGCTTTTTGTTGTGTTGGCTATAGGCCAACACATACAGATCAGTATTTAAGCTTTGTCTCTCATCATCCATTGGAGCACAAATTGGGAGTCATCAGGACACTGTACCACCGAGCAGACAGCGACCCCACTGAAACAGCAGCCAAGAATGCAGAGAAGCCTCACATTAAGCAGGCCCTGGGTAAATGTGGTTCTCCTAACTGGGCCTTCGTCAAAGTCAGTAAGATGCCTAAACTGCGCTCTAGCAGATCTAAGAGAGGGGAAGCGCACCACAGTCTAAGTGTAAACCATTGGTGGTTCTATATGGGACACATGTTTTCCAAACACTGCATTTCAGTTGCCTTCAAACCTCAAAACATGCTATGGCAGAAACTGGTCTATCCCATGGACCATGTCTCATGGCATTGCCAGGAATTGTAGATCAGGGCAACCAAACATCCACTGGCAAAACGAGATGGCACATCATAGATGAGTGACCCTGTCAGTCCAGGACTCCACTGTTTACACCCACCTGCAGGCCAGTGGCCACTCTTTCACGGATGATGTCATGCAGATCCTTGATAGGGAGTAACGTTGGTTTGAATGCGGAGTCAGTGAGGCTGTCTCTGTGAAAACAGAAAGCCCATCCTAAACCGTGGAGGGGACCTCAGAGTACACCTTTCATCATCTTACATTGTCATGATTGCAGCTATTCCCCAATCCTATGTGAAGAGCACACTGATTGATGGCTATGTCAGTCTGGATATTAAACTGATCACTGATCCCATTGTTATGTAATGGTGCTGGAATCAGTCATTATGCGAATGTGCTGTATATAAGATTGGGGAAAATTTCCAACTAGCTGAGACTGAAGAAGTTACTTAGATGAGTGACAAAACCTTTCTCCCATAAAACCTTATGTCCAGATGAACTAGGATTTTCTGAACCTAGTCACCTCTCTGAAGCATGACTGTGCAGTTGAGCCAAATATTTCAAATACCCTGTTTTGACATACATTTAAAGCAATTAATTGTGATTATTACTGGAGAACTGGTATAATCATTGCTAAAACAGTTGTTCAGAACAGTTTACAGTCAGTAACAATGTTCAGTCAGTAACCACCCATTAATTAACTTATTAACTTATTAAATTAACTTATTAATAAAGGTTATTGATTAGAGCGCTGTATTTTGGGTTAGGGACAAAGGTAGGCTGGCGATTAGCCGGGGGCAGAGGAGAGGCTGTCCTGTAATGTTAGGGTGTAGATTTTAGTGTAAGGAAAGCACTTTTAGCACTCTAACGCTGCTTCTTCATCGCTGCTGCAAGGCTCGCCCCGCTTCCTCCCTCTCGTGCCATCAACCTCCTTCCTCCTTCACGATGGGGGAGAAAAAAACATTCCCCTTGCGATCGCTCTCATAAAGGGAAGCTGTGCTGACTCATTAGTCTCGTCCTCTTCTTTCTCGCTCCTGTAAGCTCTAAGGAGCTCCCGTGGCACGCTTTCTCGAATGCTCCGCTCGGGCTTCAGTGTTACACCATTGGCATAGCGGAGATACGTTGTAAGTGTACTTCAGAATAGGGGCACTGTACGCTAACGCCATACTTTTTTTTAATGTATTATTTTACTTTTGTTTGGTGAACAATTATTGTCTTTTATTTTAATTATATTTTGGTTCACCATTTCCATCTGGAGCTAACTGCAATTCGGTCCTAAAAACCTTTATATATATATTTTTTCAGTTTACCTGTTTTTTAATATGTCAAATCGTAACAGAGTGATGCGACCAGTAATGGACCCAGCTTTAGCTCCTGGGACTTCCTTTATGGAAGTCCTCACTCACTTTAAGTGGCATTCTCTCACACTACCCAGTTCCCGGCTAGCTCTTGGGGGTCCATCTTGTAACCCTGGCCAGGTTAGAGATCCGGTATGGCATCCTGAACTCGCTGAGCTGCCCAGTCCCCATCATAGAAGGAGTTGGTTGACGCCCAAGTATAAGCTGGGGTTGCTGGTTTCCTCAACACTGAGGGACCAATGTTTAACTCTCCCATACGCCCAGACCACTCCAGGATGGGGGGTCTCACCATCACGGGCACTGGCCTACTACTAGCTCCCCGTGGGGCATTCATTTGCCCTCAGGTGAGATTAAGTTCTACCCTCGGGTCTGGCTGGATGAACCACTCGACATGTACAACCCGGATGAGCGGATTCCTGTGCCTGAGTGAGATGTACCGGATAGCATCATACCACGCCTCTTAGCTCCATAAGTGAGCCTGCCGCACCCCATAGCTCCATACCTGAGCATGTTTGCTCCGTACCTAAGCACACCACACATCGTAGCTCTGCACCTGAGCTCGCAGCACCCTTTAGTTCTATAATTGAGCAGTTAGCGCAGCCCAGCTGCTTACCTGAGGACGCCGTGCCTCGTAGCTCCGTACCTGAGAATGTTAGCTCCATACCTAAGCATGCCACACCTCGTAGCTCTGTACCTGAGCTCGCCACACCCTTTAGCTCTATAATTGAGCTGTTAGGGCTGCCCAGCTCCATACCTGGGCTCACCACACCCATTAGCTCCTTACCTGAGCAGCTTGTGCTGCCCAGCTCCATACCTAAGCTTGCTGCACCCATTAGCTCTGTAACTGAGCAGTTAGCGCTGCCAAGCTCTGTATGTGAGCTCGCCTTACCCTTTAGCTCCGTACCTGAGCATGTTGGGCACGAGCATGTTAGCCCTGTATATGAGCCATTGGCACTGCCCAACTCCATACCTGAGCTCTCCATGCCCATTAGCTCTGTATCTGAGTAGTTAGCGCCGCCCAACTCCATACCTGAGCTCGCCGCACCCTTTAGCTCCAAACCTGAGCAGCTAGCACCGCGCCAGCTCAGTACCTGAGTTCGCCACGCCCTTTCGCTCCGTCCCTTGCCTTTTGCGCACTGGTTGTTAGTGCCGACCCCTGCGTCATGGTCTTCAGTAACGATTTCTGCATACCAGTTTGTTAGCGTGACCTCTGTGCCACGGTCTTCAGTACCGATCCCTGCGCACCGGTCGTTAGCGCCGACCAATGTGCCATGGTTTTCAGTACCACGGTTGCTATCACCAACCCTCGTGGCACGCTTGTTTGTGCCAACTCCTGTGCTGTATTCAGCTTTGTTGACCCCTTGTACCAAGTTCATTTGGTATCTGTTTGCACAGCCAGGCGAGTCACACCGACCTTCCTCTTGTTCATTGTTGGGACTAGCCCCGCTTTCAAGCTGCCAGCGCCGAGCACCACCCCTGAGCCACCTGCGCCAAGCTCCACCCTTGAACCCCCAGGGCTGAGCTCTGCCCTTGAGCCCCCAGTGCCGAGCTCCGTCCCTGAGCCGCTCATGGTCGCAAAGTCACAACTGAGTCAAGTTAAGTCAGATCTATTTATATAGCGCTTTTTACAATGGAGCATTGTCTCAAAGCAATTTTACAAGTTTAGATTATCTCCTAATAACTACGTCCAATCCCAAATTGAGCAAGCCTAAGGCGACAGTGGCAAGGAAAAACTCCCTGAGTGTTATAGGAAGAAACCTTGGGAGGACCAAGACTCAAAAAGGGACCCAACCTCCTTGGGCGGCGTAGATGATAAATCTAAGAGCGAAAGTAAAGTCATGGAGTCATACTTCAAATAGAATGTGAAATATGCACATTGGCATTAAGTGGTCTGATCACTGATCACTGATGTCACTGATGCCATGTGTAGCATGAGACCCTGGCAACATTAGCTATAGCAGCATAGCTAGAAAGAGGCGAACCGGAAGGTGACACAGCCAAGAGGGATCACATGAGACATCAGCAGCCCCACGGGAGGCAGAAGACAGCAACCCAATGTCTCTGATCACCATAAGACTCTTTGACTATGAACCCCCAGCTCTGCTTTTAATCTAAGGCAAGGATGCACGAGTCAAGATCAAGAGGACCAAAGCCCAGTTCAGCCAGACCACCCACCCGACACTCCTGGCTAAAAGACAAGGCAGGCATTCCAGACATGAGCATCAGCTGCGTTCGATTCTGTCCAGAGTCTCGAGTGTCTGAGTCTCGAATAAAAGTGGGAAGTTTATTCCATAGTTGGGGGGCCATGTGTGAGAAAGCCTTTCCCCCTGCTGTGACTTTTTTAATTCTAGGAACTAAAAGAAGTCCTGCACCCTGCGAACGAAGTAGACGTGCTGGATTGTAAAACTCTAAGAGTTCACTCAGATAATGTGGGGCCAGGCCATGTAGAGCTTTATAAGTTAAAAGAAGTATTTTGTAATCAAATACACTCACGGCTATACATGAGCCAGCACCTATCCTTGTGTCTGGCTTGTGTTGCCCCGCCCTCGCTGTTGACCCTTGCTTCAGAGTTGGTCCCACGTACAAGGGTCTCCCTGTTCATAGCATTCTCAACCCTGGGCGCGTTCATCAGACTAGGGGAGGTTTTGGTTGCTCATATGGGGCATGATGCCCCTTGGAGGGTACTATAAGTCAAGTCAAGTCAGATTTATTTATATAGCGCTTTTTACAATGGAGCATTGTCTCAAAGCAACTTTACAGGTTTAGATTATCTCCTAATAACTACGTCCAATCTCAAATTGAGCAAGCCTAGGGCGACAGTGGCAAGGAAAACTCCCTAGTTCTAGGAAGAAACCTTGGGAGGACCAAGACTCAAAAAGGGACCCAAAGATGATAAATCTAATCTATTAGGGGTCACGTTTTGGCCGCTACTACCTGGCGGTGTGAGCACCTTTGGAGCGATCACGCTTGCTCTTATTCCAATTTAGCGTGTAAGTGGCGACACCTGTGGTTGAGCCTATATAAACACACCTTTGGGCTCACACAGTGTCGCACCATTGCTATGCTTGATCAGCACACCTCTCAGCCCTCACCTGGCTTTTTGATGCTTTCACTTTGTTTAAGGGACAAAGGTACGTCTGAGTGTTCCTTCAGACGGGGGCAATTGCGAGATTGCCCGGTAAGGTAGAACCTTAGTTTGTAGAGTAGGGCCAGCATTTGTTTATTTCTTTGTGTTTATTTCCTCCAGGCTTCTCTGGCTACTTTTGAGCCTTTTTGCCTACTTTGAGCCCCTGCCTTTTCCCTCTGTTTCCCTTCTTTTGGTTATTTTATATTTTGGTTCGTTAATTCCATCTGGAGCTAACTGCATTTGGGTCCTAAACCTTCTATTCTTTTTGTTTTTTTGCAAACTGTAAGACTTTGAAGCTTTTTTTTTTTAAGATTCAGTGTTGTTGCACTCGTTTATAATGGCTTCAAACAGAAATCAGTAACTGAAAAATGTCTCCTAGTTAGTTTGTGTTTAATGTGACACTGAATATTCTCTATAGGTTTCAAAAGTTTATTCTGATCAGACCAAATCACCCTGTAGCACTTTCTTCTCAAGGTTAAATTTTCTTATTTCTTGCTCAGTCTCTGACCCAATGATTTGTTGTTAGGACCATTAAAAGCTTAGTATATCAGCTCATGTGAATCACTCCTACTGAATTGTTTGATTATAACAGGTAATCCAGTGCCAGAGGGTACACACTGGACAGACAATTGCCAGCAGAAATGGACCTGCGACAGTGAAGTCCTGCAACTCTCCTCAGACTCTTGCACTTCTCCTCGAGAATGCAAAGTTGAGAGTGGCGTGTACAGCTGCTACGATCCACCTTTGCAAAATTGTACAGTTAGCAGTGACCACCACTACACCACTTTTGATAAACACAGATTTGACTTCCAGGGCACATGCAGATACGTACTAGCAACTGTATGTAATGCTGCACTGGGAATGACATATGTTGAAGTGATTGGACAAAATTAAGCTGTAAATGGAGCCCAAGTATCAGTCACTGTTGGAGTCTATGTTAATGTTTTCGGACATCTGGTGCACATTTCACACAACATGTACGACGCAGTCCAGGAAGGTCATATTAATATAAAAATATATATTTTTAGTTTAAAGATTAAGATAGAATGAAAAATCAAGTTCTACATGTATGGTTTTTTTTACAAACATATCCAGAGAATTTGACTGTTAATGCTGTAATAATACAATGACTGGAGACTGATTACATTTTCTTTATCATCCAGGTTTATGGTCAAACCAGGAACCTTCCTGCTCTACTCGCCTCTGGTAGACTGTCTGTTTACTCCAATGGACAGAACACTGAAGTTTTGTTCAAAAAAAGGCTAGCACTATGGTATAATGACCACACCCGTACCTTAAAGCAAAGAACACGGCATCTAGAGCGCAAGTGGAGACATAGTAAATTGGAGGTATTTAAGATTGCTTGGAAGGACAGCATGGCAGAGTATAAGCATGCCCTTACTAATGCTAAGGCTGCATACTTCTCCTCAATCATAGAGAAAAATAAGAGTAATCCAAGATTTCTCTTTAATACAGTCTCCAAATTAACAAAAACCCACACAGAAAGTCACTCTCCCATTCTGTGTAATTTTAACAGTAATGATTTCATGACTTTCTTTAATGATAAGATAGAAAACATTAGACATAAAACTCAATGCTCATCACATCACCAAACTATTCAGCCACCTTCCAGATGCAGCACTAGTGAAGACATCTAATTAATGGGCTGTAAATCAAGATTAGAATCTTTTACCCCAATTATTAATACTGAACTATCCACACTGATCAGCTCGTCTAAATCATCAAAATATTTATTAGATCCAATTCCTACACGTTTACTCAAACAAGTAATACCTAGTATTATAGAGCCAGTGTTAGTTATTTTAAATTCATCCCTTGTGTGATATCTAGTTATAGACCAATTTCAAATCTACCGTTTCTGTCCATAATCTTAGAAAAAGCCATCTATCAGCAGCTCTTCAGTTACCTCCAAACGAATGAAATTTATGAAACATTTCAGCCTGGCTTCAGGCCCCATCATAGTACTGAAACAGCACTACTTAGAATACTAAATGTCCGATGCTGTAGTGTGCTCTGGCCCCATCCAAATGCGGCGAGGTGACCAAGCCTACAGCAGGTTATGGTCGCTGAACTGCTGACTGTCCAAGTGATGCTCTGAAATCAACGTGGGCTATATAGACAACTGGACAGCCTTTGAGGGTAAGCCTGGCCTTTTAGGATTGGACGGTGTCCATCCCACTCTGGAGGGTGCTGCTCTCTCATCTCCTGCAACATTGCCCATAGTCTTATGGCCCGATTGGTTAGGGGCTGACTATCCAGAGCAGGGGTCAGGCAGCAGACAGACCGGCTTCACCAACTGTCTGCTGGTAGCCATGCACCGCAACCCAGAAACCCACTTAATTGAAAACTGTGTCTGTTACCCCCGCATCTGCCCTAAACCGTAAACGCTCGCAAAATCTGTTTTTTAATAACCTCATTAGTATAACACAGATAGCTGCCAAAGAAATAACAACATTAGACTAAAGCTAGGATTACTTAACATTAGATCACTTACAAACAAAGCAGTGATTGTAAATGAAATGATCACTGATAAACGCTTACACGCTCTCTGTCTCACCGAAATTTGGATTAGACCTGATGAATATTTAGCCTTAAATAAAGCCTCACCTCCTGGATACAGTCATGCAAATTGCCCTCGTCCTAATGGTCTGGGGGGAGGCATAGCCACAATTTTTGACAAAGAGCTAAGTGTTACAACTAAATCCCATTACAAGGCTAATTCTTTTGAAATACTGATGCTTAATGTGACTGATCCATCGTTATGGAAGTCAAAACCACACTCTTTTCAGCTTATCACTATTTACCACCCTCCTGGTCCCTATTCAGAATTCTTCAGGAATTTGCTAACTTTCTTTCCTGCTTACTACTGTCAACAGATAAGGCTTTAATTGTAGGTGATTTCAATATTCACTTTGACAATGAGCAGGATCCACTTATAATTGCTTTCGAGTCCATCTTAGAATCCATGGGTATCACTCAGAATGTGATGGGACCAACCCACCGCTGTAATCATACTTTAGATCTAATATTAACATTTGATATCAAAATAGATAACCTTGATGTTTTCCCCCAAAGTGATTCGATTTCAGATCACTATCTTTTAGTATTTGAGCTATCTCTAATAAATAAAATCCTTCTGCCTCGTTATCACACTAAGCACACTATCACATCTGCTACTCCAGCTGCGTTTATTAAAAACCTACCAGACTTAAAATTTAATACACCTATGGAGATAAATCATCTTGTGTAAATGAGCAATTAGAATGTGTGCTTCGCTCAACCCTGGACATGACTGCCCCTGCTAGGGTCAAACGTATTAGGGAAAAAAGGCTAGCACCATGGTATAATGACCACACCCCTACCTTAAAGCAAAGAACATGGCATTTAGAGCACAAGTGGAGACATAGTAAATTGGAGGTGTTTAAGCTTGGTTGGAGGGACAGCATGACAGAGTATAAGCATGCCCTCACTAAAGCTAAAGCTGCATACTTCTCTTCAATCATAGAGAAAAATAAGAATAATCCAATATTTCTTTTTAATACAGTCTGCAAATTAATAAAAATCCCCACAGAAAGTGATTCTCCCGTTCTGTGTCATTTTAATAGTAATGATTTTCATGACTTTTTTTAATGATAAGATAGAGAACATTAGGCATAAAACTCAATGCTCATCACATCACCAAACTATTCAGCCACCTTCCAGATGCAGCACTAGTGAAGACATCTGTTTAATGAGCTGTAAATCAAGATTAGAATCTTTTACCCCAATTACTAATACTTAACTATCCGCACTGATCAGCTCGTCTAAGTCATCAACATGTTTATTAGATCCCATTCCTACACGTTTACTCAAACAAGTAATACCTAGTATTATAGAGCCACTGTTAGTTATTTTAAAGTCATCCTTTACCTTTGGTTATGTGCCCAAATCCTTTAAAGCTGCCGTTATCAAACCACTGATTAAAAAAGCCACTCTTGACATTTGTGTGATATCTAATTATAGACCAATTTCAAATCTACCGTTTCTGTCCAAAATCTTAGAAAAAGCCGTCTATCAGCAGCTCTGCAGTTACCTCCAAAGGGATGAAATTTATGAACATTTCAGTCTGGCTTCAGGCCCCATCATAGTACTGAAACAGCATTAATTAGGGTACTAAATGACCTGTTAATGTCCTCAGATAAGGGATGTGTTTCTTTTCTTGTTCTGTTAGATTTAAGTGCAGCATTTGACACTATAGATCGTGATGTTTTACTAAACAGACTAGAAAATACAGTAGGTATTAAGGGATCAGCACTTTCTTGGTTTAAATCCTACATCTAGGCTGCCCAAGGAGGATGGGTCCCTATTTGAGTCTTGGGCCCTCCCAAGGTTTCTTCCTATAAGGGAGTTTTTCCTTGCCACTGTCGCCGCAGGTTTGCTCAACTAGGGCTTTGATCTAATATATTTGTAAAGCTGCTTTGAGACAATGCTGTGTTGTGAAAAGCGCTATATAAATAAATTTGACTTGACTTGACTAACTAACTGACTGGTACCAGTTTGTTCATATAAATAATCTAAAGTCTAAGCTCTCAAAATTGAAGTATGGCGTGCCTCAGGGGTCAGTGCTTGGCCTGCTTTTATTCTCTCTGTACATGCTGCCACTAGGATCACTTATTCGTAAACATGGCATTAGTTTCCACTGCTATGCAGATGATACACAGCTGTACATATCAGCCAAACCTAATAACAGCCTTACAATCAACAAAATCGAGGACTGTGTAAAGGAAATAAAAGATTGGATGTTATTTAATTTTCTCTTACTTAACTCGGATAAAACTGAGGTTCTATTAGTGGGACACAAGGCTGTGACAGACAGGTTGGCTACATCTATCCTAAATCTAGATGGCTGTCCAGTATTGCCTAGTCAATCTGTAAAAAACTTAGGGGTACATTTGATTCAGATCTCTCCTTTGATGCACACATTAGCAGCATCACTCGAATTGCTTTCTTTCAATTACATAATATCGCTAAACTTAGAAATATCCTCTCTTTTAATGATGCAAAAAAACTTGTTCATGCGTTTATAACCTCAAGGTTGAATTACTGTAACACCTTACTAACTGGATGCTCTAGTAAATCTATAAATCAACTTCAGTTAGTTCAGAATGCAGCTGCCCGAGTGCTAACTCGAACTAGAAAATTTGATCATATCACTCCTGTTCTATCATCACTACACTGGTTACCAGTCAAATTCCGCATTGATTGCAAAATACTTCTTATAACTTATAAAGCTCTACATGGCCTGGCTCCACATTATCTAAGTGAACTCAGAGTTTTACAATCCAACTCGTCTACTTCGTTCGCAGGGTGCAGGACGTCTTTTAGTTCCTAGAATTAAAAAAGTCACAGCCGGGGGAAAGGCTCTCTCATACATCGCGCCCCAACTATGGAATAAACTTCCCACTTTCGTTCGAGATTCAGACACTCTCCAAAGTTTTAAGTCTAGGCTAAAGACATACCTATTTACACAGGCTTTTGACTAGATTTAGACCAGGATGCATGGCTTGGGTCGCTGGGGCCGGAGTCTGGAGTCATGTCTGGCCTACCTGCCTTGTCCGCTAGCTGGGAGTGTCAAGTGGGTGATCTGGCTGAACTGGGCTTCGGTCCTCGTGATCTTGACTCATGCATCTGTTTCCTACCAGTTCTCCTCTTTCTAGCCATGCTGCTATAGCTAATGCTGCCGGGGTCTCATGCTACACATGGCATAAGTGATTGACATGGCAACAGTGACTGTTAATAGACACTGTGCTCTTAATCAATAACTAATTGAATATTCTGTTTTCCCTCCGAGCCCTGTTCCGGTGCCGGGTTCCAGCCCCACACATGATGTTCATCCGCTGCAGCTCCACTCAAGCTGCGTCCGTCATCAGCTCCAGCCCCACCATACCCGGGCCACTTAATGCTGATGTGCATACTTCACATTTTTATTTTAACTTGGACTCCATGGGACTTTAGTTTTTCATCACTCTTAGATTTATCATCATAACCCGGGCCACTTTAAGGTCGATGTGCAGACTTCATACCATTTTATATTCGAACTTTGACTCCATGACTTATTCGCTCTTAGATTTTATCGTTAGTCTACGCCGCCCAAGGAGGTTGGGTCCCTTTTGAGTCTTGGTCCTCCCAAGGTTTTCTTCTAGAACTAGGGAGTTTTTCTTTTCCTTGCCACTGGTGGCCCAGGGCTTTGCTCATTTGGGATTGGACGTAATTTATTAGGAGATAATCTAAACTTGTAAAGTTGCTTTGAGACATGCTCCATTGTAAAAAGCGCTATATAAATAAATCTGATTTGACTTGACTTGACTAATGACTTGTTAATGTCACTCAGATAAGGGTGTTGTTTTCTTTTCTGTTCTGTTAGAATTGAAGTGCAGCAGTTGACACATAGATCATGATGTTTTTACTAAACATACAGAAACTACTGTAGGATTAAGGGATTACCACTTCTTGTTTTAAATCCTACTTAAATAACCGCCCGGTATCACTTTGTTCATATAAATAATCGTAAGGTCTAGCTCTCAAAAGTGCGTATGGCAATGCCTCACCAGGCGTCAGTGCTTGTCCGCCCGCTTTTATTCTGTCTGACATTCTTGCCTTAGGCTCATTATTATTCCGTAACATGGCATTATGTTCCACTTCTTTGCAGATGATACACTATCTTGTATCATATCGCCCAACCTATGACAGCCTTTTACAATCACAAATTGAGGACTGTTAAAGGGAATAAGATTGTATTTATTTAATTTTCTGTTACTTAACTCCATAAAACCTGAGGTTCTATTAGTGGACCCAAGGCCTGTGAGAGACAGGTTTGGCTACTCTATCCTAAATCTAGATGGCTGTCCAGGTATTGGCCCAGCTCCGTCTGTGAAAAACACTAGGTGTCACATTTGATTCAGATCTCTCCTTTGATGTTCAACATTAGCAGCTCACCTCGAATTGCTTTCTTTCAATTACGTAATATTCGCTAAACTTAGAAATATCCTCTCTTTAAATGATGCAGAAAAACTTGTTCATGCTTTATAACCTCAAGGTTGGATTACTGTAAACGCCTTACTTACTGGATGCTCTAGTAAATCTATAAATAAACTTCAGTTATTCAGAATGCAGCGGCCCGAGTGCTAACTCGAACTAGAAAATTTTGATCATTCACTCCTTTCTATCATCACTCACTGCACTGATTACCAGTCAAATGCCGCATTTGATTACAAAATACTACTAATACTTTCTTTTAACTTTAACGCTCTACAAGGCCTGGCCCACATGATCTTGAGTGAACTCTAGAGTTTTTACCATCCAACTCGTCTAACTTCGTCGCAGGTGCAGGACTCTTCTTTTAGTTCCTAAATTAAAGAAGTCATAGCCGGGGAAAATTCCTTTTCTCATACATGCCGGGAATGTCCGAGTGGGGCGTCTTGGCTGAACTGGGCTTTGGTCCTCGTGATCTTACTCGTGCATCTTGCCCCTTAGAAAAGGGCAGAGCTGGGGCTTCATAGTCAAAGAGTCCCTTATGGTGATCAAGACGTTTGGGTTTTGCTGTCTCCTGCCTCCCTGGGGTTGCCAATGTCTCATGTGATCCCTTCTTGGCTGTGTTTTCCTACCAGTTCTCCTCCCCTCTTTTTTAGCTATGTCTGCTATAGCTATGCTGTGGCCGGGGTCTCATGCTACACTTGGCATTCACATGATTGAACATGGCATCATGATTGTTAATAGACACTGTGCCTCTTAATCAATAGAATTACAATTTTGGGTTTTCTCTCCGATATTGTTTCCCGGCCGTTCGGCCCCACACATGAATGTTTCATCTGCTGGAAGCTCCACTCAAGCTGCTTCCGTCATCAGTCCTCCAGCCCCCATCATACCCGGGCCCTTAATGTCGTGTGCATACTTCACATTTTATTTTAAACTTTGGACTCCATGGCTTTAGTTTTCGCTCTTAGATTTATCATCATAAATACCTCGGGGCCACTTATGTCGATGTGCATACTTCCCCATTTTTATTCGAACTTTGACTCCATGACTTTTAGTTTCACGTCTTAGATTTATCATCTACGTCTACACGCCGGCCCAAGAGGTTGGGTCCCCTTTTTGAGTCTTGGTCCTCCCAAGGTTTCTTCTAGAACTAGGGAGTTTTTCCTTGCCACTGTGGCCCTAGGCTTGCTCAATTTGGGATTGGACGTAGTTATTAGGAGATAATCTAAACTTGTAAAGTTGCTTTGAGACAATGTTCCATTGTAAAAAGCGCTATATAAATAAATCTGATTTGACTTGAAATGAGATTAAAATACTATACCTACATTTGCAAAATTTTGCAGACACCCTTATCCAGAGCAACTTACAACTGCTACAATCTTACAATCCATGCAATTGTGGGTTAAGGATCTTGTTTGAGGCGGGATTTGAACCTTATGGATACCATAACTGCTAGGCCACCAAAGTCTGCCATTTTATTTCATTTTGCAGACTCTGTTACCACCTAAGCAACTGTGGGTTAAGGTCCTTGCTCAAGGACTCAACAGTGCCAGCTTGGCAGAGGTGGGATTTGAACCCATGACACTTGGTCATTTACTATTTGAGGAAAATGATCCAGTTTTGCACACACGAATGGTACAAACATGGGAACTTCTAAGATTAGCAGTTAATGTCAAGGTAAAATCATCTATGGGATGACCAATCAGGTGTGAGTGGTTGCCCTGTTGAATTTTAAGAATGGGGAGCTGTCAAAATATGGTCTTCGTAACACTCCGATCTTCATCACACGTTTGTGGAAATGTATCATGCTATGAACAGAGGAGATTTCTCAGGAGCTCATAAAAATATCTGCTGTTGCTCATCAGGCTGGAAACAGTTATAAAATCATCTCTGAAGTGTTTACACTCCTCAGTCATACAGATTGTTTACAAACTCAGAAAAGTCAAAGCCATTGTTACTTTCTCCTTAAGTTTTTGACCAACAAAGATCACTCCAAGAACAAGGCGTGTACTAGTGGTTATAGTCACTAAGGAACCCAGGATAAGGTCTAAAAGCTCAATGCTGGCCCTGCAGCCAGGCCCAGATGGCGCAGTTAGAACACCATTAGAGAGGTTATTCTATTGCTCTAAAGTTTAATCTTTTACATAAATTGTCATTACATTCATAAATATAAAGATTTATTCAATCCAACAACTAATTTTTGGTGAGTTATGTTTTTTTGTTTGTTTGTTTGTTTGTTTTTTAATCAATGAGTGTACGTTTAGGGCTTGTGTGAAAATCTGATGATTTTTTAGTTCAGGTTTATGTAGGAAACACAGAACATCCTAAAGGGTTCCTAAACTTTCAAGCTCCACTGTAAATGTATTTATTTTTCTGGTACGTGTGTTTGCTTAATGTTTCAGGTATGCAGTGTCCCATGAACAGCCACTATGAGCTTTGTGGTACAGACTGTGGTCATACCTGTACCAGCAGTGTTGCTGCCATATGTCAGGGATCATGTACAGAGGGCTGTTTCTGTAATGATGGCTTTGTGAGGACTCTGTGTACCAGCAGCACAATGTGGGTGTTGGTACAATGGATTTTATTTTCAGGTGAGATCTTAATAATGTTACACCATTTTTAAAATCTAGTCTAGAGGTTCAAACTTCAGATAGATTAAGAGATAGATTACTCTTTACATGCTTCTAAGTTTCTCAGGTAAACACTCTACTACATATCATTTCTCCAAGATGGAACTGAATGGTTAAAGGTTTCTTTTATTTTTCATACACATCCTGATATTCATTTATATTCCACATTCTCAGAAGATCCTGTTACGGTTCGCCATATTAAAATGCTGGCGAACCATGAAAATAAAAATATAATGGGTTTTAGGACCTAATAGCAGTTAGCTATTGATGAAAGAGGTGATTCAAAAATAGAAATAAATAAAACAAACTAAATAAACAACGAACAAACAAAATAAAGGAACAGGTCTGCAGATAGTGCAGGTGCCGAGGATCGAACAACGAGTCTGTATTTTCAGAGACGGGCGCTCTAAGCTCGCACCACCGGGTGCGCTGAGGCTTAAACACACAAAAGAAAAGATAAGGGAACGCTCTCACTCGGAAAGTGAGAAAGAGCAGGGAGGCTAAGGACAAAGGAAGGGCCGCAGTGACGCGGACTCAAAATAAGGATATAAACCTCTAACTGGATAAAGAAATGAGGGAATAAACGGAAAAGAAATCCCAAAATGATCACAAGCAGTGCAATCTAAAAGAAAGGGGGAACAAATACAGCACGGAATGCAAGCAGCGGTCCGTGCATGCGCAGGTCGGAGGGTGCATGTGTGCAGCGTGAGGACTGCACTCGGGAGAGCGGACGCGAAGAGGAGGTTAGTAGCAGAATAGAAGCTTTCCCTTTCCTGGCAACTACGCTCTATCCAATTTACCTCGAGTCTCCAGACTCTCCTCGGCTGATTGTCTTAGCAGAATCAGTCGTATTCCCTAACAGGGTAAGAGAGTGAGAAAAAAACAAAAGCAGAGAGCTCTCTGAGCACGCGAGGCAGGTGAGGTCTCATGCATACATGAGGTGTTGCGAAAACTCCTGACAGCGCCAAAGCATGCTCTTAAGTAGTGCCATCTAGTGTCAGTTTGGCAGGATCTCCACAGTGCTGGGGGTCCTAACAGTATCCCCCCCCCCCCCAAGGGGTGTCGTCTATCTCCCCTATCTATGTAGAATGACGAACACACTCAGGCTTGAGCGTCTCATGCACTGGGAGGCCCCGGTAAACAGGATGAACCCTGAAGCAAAAAGGGCTAAAAAGGAACCAGAACCAGACACAAGGCTTGGTTCTAGCTCAGGGCTTTCCATAAGCGGCTCAGGAGCAGATCCCTGGCTCAAAAACAGGGATAGACCCAACAAAGTCAACGAAAAAGGTTGGCGTTAGTCACCTGACTGGGCGAACAGATGATAATGACCTCGGCACTGAGGTCAATGAAGATGACCGAGGAGCGGGGGTCGACGCGAATAATCGCGGCACCGGGGTCGACACAAGTGACCGTGGTGCAAAGGACTTAGGTACAGGTACAGAGCTGGGCGGCACCAACTTCTCTAAGCTAATGTGTGCATTTTTGTACACAGTGCATCTTAGGGTGTACTCACACTAGGCAATTCGAACCACGCCCGGATGCGTTTGGTGCCCGAGCGGGGTTCGTTTGGCTAGTGTGAGTGCTCCCAATCGCGCCAGGGGAATCGCACTCGGACCCGCTTGAAATAGGTGGGCCGGAGCGCGGTTTGCTGGACTCCAGCACGGTACATTGTAGTGTGAGTGCAATCGCGCTTTATGTAGAAACACAGAACATCCTGAAGGGTTCCTAAACGTTCAAGCTCCACTGTAAATGTATTTATTTTCTGGTACATGTGTTTGCTTAATGTTTCAGGTATGCAGTGTCCCATGAACAGCCACTATGAGCTTTGTGGTACAGACTGTGGTAATTGCACTCCGGCGCGCTTTCGTCATCACAGACGCGCCCACACAGCACAGTGCACTTCATTGTTGTACATATGTGATCGGGTAATAACATACTTCTGTGCCTTTCTTTGGTTTCGTTTTGTTCGCGCTGACACACAGCCCTAATACACCTTATAATAAGTGCATTGATAATGTAGCCACTGTGTTCCAACTTGTTATGCTGAACATTGGACTCTCTGCTTATACAGGGCTTTTTTATTTCTCGATGTTCGCGCTGACACACAGCCCTAATAAGCCTTATAATAAGGTGCATTGATTATGTGACGCGATGTATTTCGCCTTATCATGCTGTACAGCTGACTTCCTGCTTGTATTTAATATGTATTTAATATGTGACTTTTTTGTTTCTCTTTGTTCGTGCTAACTCACAGCCCTAATAAGCCTTATAATAAGTGTATTGAAAATGTAGCGCGCCGTGTTCCGGCTTATCGCGCTGCACATCGAATTATATGCTTATACTTAAACGTGGCTTTTTTATTTCTATTTGTTCGCGCTGACACATAGCTCTAATAAGCCTTATAATAAGTGTATTGATAGTGAAGCTCAATGTTCCGGCTTCTCGTGCTGTGCAGCGGACTTCATGCTTGTACTTACTATGTGACTTTTTGTTTCTCTTTGCGCGCTGACACACAGCTCTAATAAGCCTTATAATAAATGTACTGATGATGTGACGCACTTATTTTCGGCATCTGGTGCTTACGTGCACAGCGCGCACAAAACGAAAGCGAAGAACAGCATAAACATATGGGATTACCCGATCATATGTACAACCACGAAGTGTGCTGTGCGAGCGTGCATGGTGATGACGAAAGCGCGCCGAAGCGTTTCTCTGTGAGGCTTATGTGAGTGCGGGCCAGAGCGCATGTCCCCTTTCCCCATTCGCGCTCTGGCCCAGTTCGAGGCAACCACGCTCAGTATGAGTGCACCCTTAATTGTAACACAGTGTAATATTACAATATTATTTCCTAAAAATGTTGGATGTTTAAAAAATACAATAAAAACAAGAATGTGTGATTTGTACAAAGAAAGGGTTTTCAGTCACTATTTATTTCAGGTGTACTCTATTCAAAGTACCACTTCTCTTTCAAAAGTGTTTTGCAAAGTGGGTGATTCAGGACATAAAAGTGGTTCCAAAAGTGGGTATATAATAAACAATCATAATGGGTACATAATAAACATCTGTTTATTTGTTTAATTGTTTGTTGATTGCAGATTTTCCAAGAAGATCACAAGTGCGTCACTGCTTGAGTTCTACTGATTCTTGAAAAAGACGTTGCTTGGATGGCAGCATATGTTGCTCCCAAACCTGTATGTACCTTTCAGCATTAATGGTGCCTTCACTGATGTGCAAGTTATCCATGCCATGGGCACCAACACACCTCCATACCATCAGAGATGCTGGCTTTTGAACTTTCAACCGATCACAATCCGGACAGTCCTTTTTCTCTTTGGCCACGACGTCCATGATTTCCAAAATCAATTTGAAAAGTGGACTTGTCAGACCGCAGGTCACTTTTCCACTTTGCGTCAGTCCATCTCAGATGAGCTCGGGTCCCGAGAAGCTGGCAGCGTTTCTGGGTTCTGTTTTTATATGGCTTTCGCTTTGCATGGTAGAGTTTTAACTTGCACTTGCAGATACAGTGACGAACTGTGTTCACTGACAGTGGTTTTCTGAAGTGTTCCTGAGCCCGTGTGGTAATATCCATTACAGAATGATGTCGGTTTTTAATGCAGTGTCATCTGAGGGATCGAAGGTCACGGGCGTTCAATGTTGGTTTTCGGCCTTGCCCCTTACTTGCAGAGGTTTCTAAAGATTCTCTGAACCTTTTGATGATTTTACGTTGTTCTTAAGCTGTTGTACTATTTGTGGTGAACCTCGCCCCGTCCTTGCTTGTGAACGACTGAGCCTTTTGGGGGATGTTCCCTTTATACCCAATCATGACACTCACCTGTTTCCAGTGAACCTGTTCACCATGGAATGTTCCAAACAGGTTTTTATTGGGCATTTCTCAACTTTCCCAGTCTTTTGTTGCCTCTGTCCCAACTGTTTAGGTACATGTTGCAGGCATCAAATTAAAAAATGAGTGAATATTTGCAAAAAAAAACTAAGTTTATCCATTACATTAAATATATTGTCTTTGTAGTGTATTCAATTGAATAGGGTTGAGAAGGATTTTCAAATCATTGTATTCTGTTTTCATTTATGTTTTGCACAATGTCCCAACTTCATTGGAATTGGGTTGTATAATGGTCAGACATTGAGTGGTTATTTCTCATAGACTCCAAATTTCAGTGTATCCAGTGCTGGTAATCTTAGGCATGCTATTTTTCTTGTACACACCATTTCCACTGAATTAAGTTAGTCTAATGTTAAAAGGAAGAACTAGCATCTTGTACATAAAGAACTAATTAGTAGAAATAACAACATTTATAATTTCTAGAATTATAATGCAGAACTACATTGTAACCTATTGAACTGATGTCTTCAATAGAACTGTACCTTTCTTATTGTAGATTTCATTAATTTCTATGTTTTTCTCTTTCAGTGACTGATTCTGAAGGATTATGAAAGAATCCATGCAAATCTTTAATTAGTAGTTAAATATTATGAAATATTATTGTTACATATTCCATAAGTTATTGTAGAAATAGTATATATTAAATTTGTATTTAAACATGTAATTCACTTATCAATGAGTATATGTTATCAATAAATTATATTATATATAATTTATTTTATATTTATTATTATATTATATATAATATAAAACACCTCTGCTACTTGATAGAGGTCTTACAACTATTTATTGTTTGGAAATTTGTACCAGGGAGAACTGGTAGATCGGGAGGATAGATCTTATTCTTGGGTGATGAGTTAGATTATTAAATCTATTGTGTGCATTCTTAATAAATCCCTAGCTTATTAAAATAACTGTTTACATCTCAGTATGAAACTGTAAAATGTCTAATCTAATGTTTAATGATGAATAATATTTTGTGCAGATCTCCAAGAGCAGTGAGTGTGAGGAATACATATGTAACGAAGGGAGGCGAACTGAAGGGAGACAAACGCAGGTTGAAAGAATGGGGATTTATTAACAAAAGATAGACACAGCGAACAGAAAACAGGCGAGGACCGAAAACGGGTGTATAACAAAAACTAGGCCGAAGCCGGAAAATGGGCATGAAACGAAAACAGGTAGGAAAACATAAACTGAGCCGCAGCCGGAAAACGGGTGAGAAACAAACATACGCGGAAGTGAGTTAAATGAGCGATACCTGGAAACCTACGAGGCACGGAGGGAACGGAGGGAACGCGGCGATGAGCGGTGCGGCGTGTAGGGACGCGACGGGCATGGAGTACACACGATAAACCGTGAGGTGAGTCTCTCGCGGGCGCGCCTTTATAGGAAACCCCACAGCTGAATGCAATCAACAATCCGATCGCCGTGGGGCATCCTAAGAGGTCCAAAACAAGGCGGGGGTGGTGCAAGGAGTCGGGGGGTTGCCGCGCGGAGGCGACGGCATGAGGCTGGCGAGCGGAGACGACGACTGGAGGCAGGCGAGCGGAGACGACGACTGGAGTTAGGCGAGCGGAGCCGACGACGTGAGGCTGACGAGCGGAGCCGACGACGTGAGGCTGACGAGCGGAGCCGACGACGTGAGGCTGACGAGCAGAGCCGACGACGTGAGGCTGGAGAGCGGAGTCGACGCCGTGAGGCTGGAGAGCGGAGTCGACGCCGTGAGGCTGGAGAGCCGGATCGACGCCGTGAGGCTGGAGAGCGGAGTCGACGCCGTGAGGCTGGAGAGCCGGAGTCGACTCGTGAGGCTGGAGAGCGGGAGTCGACGCCGTGAGGCTTGGAGAGTCGGAGTCGACGCGTGAAGGGCCTGGAGAGCGGAGTCGACGACGTGAGCGGGAGCGGAGTCGACGCGTTAAGGCTGACGAGCAGGGTCGTGGACGAGCTGCTGGAGATCAGGGTCCTTTGGACGAGCTGCTGAGAACAGAGTCCGTGGACAGATGCTGAGAAGCAGAACTTGGAACTAGAATGCTAAGAAGGCGAGACGTGGACGAGATGCTGATAAGCAGGACCGGTGGACGAGATGCTGGAAGCAGAGACGGTGGACGAGAATCTGAGAAGCAGAGTCGTGGACGAGATGCTGAGAACAGAGTCTTGACTAAGATGCTGAGAAGCAGAGTCCGTGGACGCGTGAAGGCTGACGAGCAGAGTCGTGGACGACGTGAAGCTGACGAGCAGAGTCGTGGACGACGTGAGGGCTGGACGAGCAGAGGTCCCGTGAGACGACGTGAGGCTGACGAGCATAGTCGTCGGACGCGTGAGGCTGACGAGCAGGTCGTGGACTACGTGAAGGCTGGAAGAGCAAGTCCTGGACGACGTGAGGACTGGAGAGGCAAGTCGTTGACGCCGTGAGGCTGGAGAGCAGAGTCGTGGACGACGTGAGGGTGGAGAGCAGAGTCGTGGACGACTGAGGGTGGAGAGCGAGTCGTGGACGACGTTAGGTGAGAGCGAGCTGGACGACGTGAGGGGAGAGCAGAGTCGTGGACGACGTGGAGGCTGGAGAGCAGAGCCGTGGAACGGGTGGTTGCTGGGGAGCATAGCCGTGACGGGTAATGCTGTGGAGCAGAGACGGGACGGGATGCTGGAGAGCAGATCCTTGGCCGAGATGCGGAGAGCAAAGCCGTGGACGGTATGCCTGGAAGAGCAGAGCCGTGGACGGGATTCATCTTTCCTGGAGGGGACAGTCTCTGGACGGGTCCTTTGGAAGAGACGTTCTCTGACGGGTTCTCTTTTGGAAGAGACGTTCCTCTGAACGGGTCTCTTTGGAAGAGACGTTTCTCTGGACGGTCTCTTTGGAAGAGACCTTCTCTGGACGGGTCTCTTTGAAGAGACGTTCTCCTTGACGGGTCTCTTTGGAAGAGACGTTTCTCTGGACGGGTCTCTTTGAAGAGATTTCTCTGGACGGGTCGCTTTGGAAGAGACCGTTTCTCTGACGGGTCTCTTTTGGAAGAGAACGTTTCTCGGGATGGGACTCTTTGGAAGAGACGTTCTCTGGACGGTCGCTTTGGAAAGACGTTCTCTGGACGGGTCTTCCCGTGGAAGTTGCGGCCTTAGGAAAGGCTCTTGTCAAGGAATCTGCTCTTTGGAAGAGACGTTCTCTGGACGGGTCTCTTTGGAAGAGACGTTCTCTGGACGGGTCTCCGTGGAAGTTGCGGCCTTAGGAAAGGCCTCTGTCAAGGATGCGGCCTTAGGAAAGGCCTCTGTCGAGGATTCTGCCTTCGGTGGAGCCGCTGGAACTGCCGAGGCCCTTGGTGCAGCCGCTGGAACTGCCGAGGCCCTTGGTGCAGCCGCTGGAACTGCCGAGGCCCTTGGTGCAGCCGCTGGAACTGCCGAGGCCCTGGAGGCAGCCGCTGGAACTGCCGACGCCCTGGAGGCAGCCACTGGAACTGCTGATGCCCTGGATGCAGCCACTGGGACTGCTGACGCCCTGGACACAGTCACCGGTCCTGCAACAGAAAGCCTGGGAACATGCACTTGCAGGAACTTACGTGGTGCAGGAGTGGGCACGACTGGGGGTGACGTGACTGTCCGTTTCGCAAAAGTCTGTGGTGCAGGAATGGGCACATCACTACGAGACACCTGAAGGTCAACTACCGGACTACAACGGTCGGCCTCACGAACCTCCACCACTAATGGTTCGAGCACGGAACTAGAGGGGCCGGAAGCACAACTATCGGGCGTGACACACGCTCGCCGACGCTTGATTAAAGCAGTCTGGCTGGTGGCAAGCTGGGGATCCAGCACATGACCAACCAGAGCTGGCCGGACAGGGCGAACGAGTTCAAAACCCGTGGCTTTGATGCCCGGGAAGCCCCGTGGGGAGCCAAAAGCGACCTCCAGCATCTCTAAGAGCTGCCCCACGGTTCCAGCCCGGAGCATCGGCCACAGCTGAGTAGCCCACGTTAAGGCCTCACCGGTCAGGTGAAGAACCACCAACGACACCCTGGCATACTCGGTTTCCATGGGAACAACACAAAAGAAACGAATGAAATTCTCCACAAATGGTCGGCATTGGGCAGGGTCGCCGTTGAAATGGCCAAGGAGGAATGACCAATCGGGGAAACCTGCCGTCTTCATGTTGGCGGTTTATTCTGTAACGAAGGGAGGCGAACTGAAGGGAGACGAATGCAGGTTGAAAGAATGGGGATTTATTAACAAAAGAAAGACACAGCAAACAGAAAACAGGCGAGGACCGAAAACGGGTGTATAACAAAAACTAGGCCGAAGCCGGAAAACGGGCATAAAACGAAAACAGGTAGGAAAATATAAACTGAGCCGCAGCCGGAAAACGGGTGAGAAACAAACATACGCGGAAGTGAGTTAGATGAGCGATACCTGGAAACCTACGAGGCACGGAGGGAACGGACGAACACGGCGATGAGAGGTGCGGCGCGTAGGGACGCTGCGATGAGCGGTGCAGCGCGTAGGAACGCGGCGAAGAGTGGTGCGGCGCGTAGGGACGCGACGGGCATGGAGTACACACGATAAACCGCGAGGTGAGTCTCTCGCGGGCGTGCCTTTATAGGAAACCCCACAGCTGAATGCAATCGACAATCCGATCGCCGTGGGGCTTCCTAAGAGGTCCAAAACAAGGCGGGGGCGGTGCGTGCCGCCGTGGAGCGTGACAACATAGATACTAAGAGAGATATGCTAACTGGATGAGGTGAGGAAACCCTGCAGAAATCTGTTGGATCTTTGATGATAAGAATGAATTGAAATGGTTTGATTTGGTGGAGAATCTTCATCCTCCTTCTGTCTGTAACTGATCTTCATGACTTTCTCAGATATGTGAATTGTGCTCGTACTGATGAAGAACAGAATCTGGTGGTGTTCCAGTATCGGGGTGGAATTTATTACCGTTGCTGTCGACCCATTAATCCAGGACAGGAGCTCTTGGTGTGTTATGATGAGGAGTAAGGCAAAAACCACAGCAGTACATTCGACTACATCTGGGACAGAAAGTGCTCCTCTAATGGTAATGTACAAACATTCTGCTTTTGTTATAGCTTTATGATCTAAAATCAGATTGGTATCTGGTAACATCTACTAATAATACATTCAGTCTGGAGTTTTTTATGTCACCATGGAGTCTGGTAGGTTAGTATAAACGATCAGGTGCTTTATGAAGGAAACAGTATCCTTCAAATGTAGTGGTAACTTTATAAGTACAGTGGGGCAAAAACTTATTTAGTCAGCCACTGATTGTGCAAGTTCTCATACTTAGACAGATGAGAGAGGTTTGTAATTTTCATCATAGATACACTTCAACTATGAGAGACAAAATGAGAAAAAAAATCCAGGAAATCACATTGTAGGATTTTTAAATAATTTAATTGTAAATCATGGTGGAAAATAAGTATTTGGTCAATAACAAAAGTTCAACTCAATACTTTGTAACATAACCTTTGTTGGCAATGACAGAGGTCAAACATTTCCTGTAAGTCTTCACCAGGTTGGCACACACTGTAGCTGGTATTTTGGCCCATTCCTCCATGCAGATCTCCTCTAGAGCAGTGATGTTTTGGGCAACACGGACTTTCAACTCCCTCCACAAATTTTCTATGGAGTTGAGGTCTGGAGACTGGCTAGGCCACTCCAGGACCTTGAACTGCTTTTTACAGAGCCACTCCTTCGTTGCCCGAGCGGTGTGTTTGGGATCACTGTCACGCTGGAAGACCCAGCCACATTCCATCTTCAATGCTCTCACTGATGGAAGGAGGTTTTAGCTTAAAATCTGGGGCCCCAGCTCGAGGGAGATTATCAGTGGTCTTGTATGTCTTCCATTTTCTCCGACAATTGCTCCGACAGTTGATATATTCACACCAACCTCCTTGCCTATTGTAGATTCACTCTTCCCAGCCTGCTGCAGGTCTACAATTTTCTTCCTGGTGTCCTTCGACAGCTCTTTGGTCTTGGCCATGGTTGAGTTTGGAGTCTGACTGTTTGAGGCTGTGGACAGGTGTCTTTTATACAGATATCAAATTCAAACAGGTGCCATTAATACAGGTAACGAGTGGAGGACAGAAGGGCTTCTTAAAGAAGATGTTACAGGTCTGTGAAAGCCAAAAATCTTGCTTGTTTGTGGGTGACTAAATACTTATTTTCCACCATGATTTACAATTAAAATTTTTAAAAACCCTTCAATGTGATTTCCTGGATTTTTTTTCTCATTTTGTCTCTCATAGTTGAAGTGTAGCTATGATGAAAATTACAGATCTCTCTCATCTTTCTTAGTAGGAGAACTTGCACAATCAGTGGCTTACTAAATACTTTTTACCCCACTGTATTTATGCAGAAATATAGAATTCTACAGGGTTCACAAACTTTCAAGCACCCCTGTACTTAGTGTCAGCATTGTCTCTGATATTCTGAGGCATTTTCTGTTGCATTCTCTGAGACATTCTGATGCTCTCTGTTTGTGGACAAAGCCTACGAGTTCACGCCAAGTCAGTCACAACATAATCTCCAGTAAACAACAAACCTGGTGTGGTACTCTCAGCACTGATAGACAATTGGACAACAAAGTACACCAGTGTTCATAGTGTGGGAAGTGTTTAGCTAGTCCAAGTGATTGCCATACATGACTGCACTTTCACACCAAAGTGAAACCATACCACTACTCAAAGTGTGGAAGGAGTTTTACTTCTCAGAATTACCTCTGTGTACACCAGCACATTCACACTGGAGAGAAACCATATCAATTTGTAGAGTGTGGTAAGATATTTTCTCAAAAAGTTCATCTCCACTTTCACCAGCACAAACTAGGTAAGAAAGAAAATACCTAATAGTTAATCTTGGAGAACTAAATCAGAGCTGTAATCTACAAAACAGTTCATAAATAAGGCCGGATGAACAGTGGATTTCACATATATGCCAGAATCTCAAAGTGACAGCTAAGAGAACCAGAAGAAACAATGAAGTTTCCTCCTGTGGCACTTACATTCGAACTCCACACCAGACGGTGGCGGTAATGCACACATGCCTTTAGATCAAAAAGGGGAGGAAGAATTCGTTAGCGTCCTATGTAAGCTTTCACTTCTAGAAATTGTTTTCGTCTCCATTGTGAATCTAAACGGTTCTTTTCATTATGGATATTTAACCCCAACATTCAGCAGCTGATCCAGTTTAACAATAATTTTGTGGATTAGAAGTTCTTAGCTCTGTTCGCTTTAACAAGGTAAGTTCCACTCAGGCTTTTAGCTACATAGTTTGTCTTTTATAGTAATTTAGTAACACTTCTTCAAATCAGAATACAAAATGATAACTAGTAGCTAAAATCACAACGATTTTTCTTAGTTTGACTCTAGCAAGTAATTCAAAAGCAGCACAATTTATGGTTGAAGCAGGAAGGTTACTGATTCAAAATCTGCACTTTTTAGGTCTTTTGGGATGGAAACAACAGAAGTGAAATGGAGTTCATTCAGAAAACCTCAACCCTCTCCTGATCCTGTACAAATCAATAACATCCACTCAGTTTCCTAAATTAGCTCGGTTGTTCTTTGGTTATTAGATTTGTGAGTATGGAGACTTGTACAACTTCTGATGGAGGAACATCAACCTCTAAAGACCAACAGAATGGAGGATTCCAGAAGAAGTCCATAAAAGAGGAAGATGCTGAAGATAAAGATGATCTCTGTAAGAAATCTTCTTTAAATCCAATCCAGTGTGAAGTGATTTTCCAATCCAAATAAAGTGCTTTTCTTTTGGCACTAACAAAATGTACTTAAATGTAATTTCAGGTGGAAAAACATCAAGCTCTGTGGGACACATCAGCCCTGTAGAACAACAGAATGGAGGATTCCAGATGAAGTTCATAAAAGAGGAAGAAGCTGAAGATGAAGATTACCTCTGTAAGAGAACAGACTCATTAAAGTCCAGTCTCCGTTTGAATTCTGTTCTAATTCTTAGCTGAACTAAGCTTCATATGGGAATAGAAACCAATCCCATTGTTTATTAGTTACTCTATTTAGCTTCATGTAGGACTGCATCTTTGATTTCTAATGTTCCAAGTCTAGAAATAAAGGAAGTGTAAAAACTCAAAGCTCCACTGGGGGTTTAAAGGGAAATCCTCTTGTACCTGTAAGTGTGATTGATGTGAGAATCATTTCTTTCTTTAGACTGTGAGGAGTGCAGCTGCTTTTTCTTCAACAAGTGTGAGGTTCATGGTCCGGCTCTCTTCATCCCTGATAGCCCCGTTCCCATGGGGGTCAGCGACCGAGCCAGACAAAGCCTTCCTCCAGGGCTAGAGGTTCGGGAGTCTGGTATTCCTGATGCAGGTCTGGGAGTGTTTAGTAATGGAGATCCTGTTCCAGTTGGTGCTCACTTTGGACCGTACCAGGGAGAACTGGTAGATCGAGGGGAAGCCATGAACAGTGCTTATTCTTGGGTGGTGAGTGAGTTTATTAAAACTTTTATACAAATTAATAGCATAAACCTGTAAAAATGTCCAATCTATTGTATAATGTTGAATAATATTTTGTGCAGATCTCCAAGAGCAGTGGGTGTGAGGAATACATAGATGCTAAGACAGAGACTCATGCTAACTGGATGAGGTGAGGAAACCCTGCAGAAATCTGTTGGATCTTTGATGATAAAAATTAATTGAAATGGTTTGATTTGGTGGAGAATCATCATCCTCCTTCTTTCTGTAACTGATCTTCATGACTTTCTCAGATATGTGAATTGTGCTCGTGCTGATGAAGAACAGAATCTGGTGGTGTTCCAGTATCGAGGTGGAATTTATTACCGCTGCTGTCGACCTATTAATCCAGGACAGGAACTCTTGGTGTGTTATGATGAGGGATACGGCAAAAATCTCAGCAGTACATTCGACTACATCTGGAACAGAAAGTGCTCCTTAAATGGTAATGTTACATTAGTTGGGGCTCGTGTACATCCCTGATCTACAGCATTCCTGTTTGGTTTGAGCTCCCATGAGCTCAGTGCAGATCTGAGAAACAGTATTATACTTACCCAATCCGGAACATCGTTAGTAATAACAGTGCTCCACAAATGGTAATGTCCGAACTTTCTGCTTTAAATATAGCTTTATGATATGGAATTGGATCGGTATCTGGTAACATCTACTAGTAATACAGTCAATCTGGAGTTATTTTTGTCTCAGTCATGTCTAGAGGATTAGTACAAACAATCATATGGCAGATGCTTTTTGAATGCAGGGGTATCCTTCAGATGGAATGGCAACCGTATCAGTATGTGTTTTACTTAAGTGGTGGGTGATCTGGCGAAAAAATTATAACATGATTATTTTAGACTGGAGAATGATCTATGATATTTATCAGGATACTTCTGCATGTTGTTTTGGAAGACTAAAGTTTTAATTGATCCCATCAAGGAAACTTATTAAATGATATCTATAAGCAGAATAACTTCAGAAATGAACTTGAATAATCAGTTATCAAAGTGACTGAATAAATGAATGGTTGCTTCCATTGGGCCACTTCTTAACATTTTTGTCTCGTGTTGATTTATCTGCTTCAGAAATGAACAACACCTCGTTTGACGTGTTCTTCTGCATCTTATGCCCTCTTTACTTTACATCAGACATTTACCTCCAGAAACACATCAAGAGATGTCACGGTGACACAACTGAATATGAGAGTCCCATGCTGACAGACAGCAGTTGCCAACAAACGTTGTGTGATACGTTCAGTACTGACATGTCATTTACTCAAATGAGTGACCTCCACCAACTCAAACTCATAGACACTGGAGAGAGACCATATCACTGCTCACAGTGTGGAAAGAGCTTTACGAAAACGAGTGCCCTCCACAGACACCTGCGTATTCACACTGGAGAGAAACCATATCAGTGCTCAGAGTGTGGAAAGAGCTTTACTCTTTCGAGTGATCTCCATAGACACCAGCGCATTCATACTGGAGAGAAACCATGTTCCTGCTCAGAATGTGGGAAGAGCTTTTCTAACTATGGTAATCTCTACCAACACCAACGCATCCACACTGGAGAGAAGCCGCATCAGTGCTCACAATGTGGAAAGAGCTTTACTCAGCGTAGTACTCTGCACCAACACCAACGTATTCACACTGGAGAGAAACCGTATGAGTGCTCAGAGTGTGGAAAGAGCTTTACTCAACGTGGTCAACTCCGCCAACACCAACGCATCCACACCGGAGAGAAGCCGCATCAGTGCTCCCAGTGTGGAAAGAGCTTCACTCAACGTAGTACTCTTCACCAACACCAGCTCCTCCACACTGGAGAGAAATTGTATCAGTGTTTGCAGTGTGGAAAGAGCTTTACCCAACGTGGTCAGCTTGACCAACACAAACTCATTCACACTAGAGAAAAGCTCTATTACTGTTCACAGTGTGGACGTAGCTTTGTCCGGTCAAAAACATTTAAGAAGCACAAGTGTGCTAACTCTGAGTCACCAGCTCCAGTTACAGAAATGTGCTGAAACACTTGTGTAGAAGGGATTTTAGTGAGGAGCAGAATACAAATTTACATTATTGCTGTTGTATCTTTTGTGGAGGCTTTCAAAAGCAAGCAAACACAAGGTTTCAACAGCACTAAGCACAAAAACCAACTTGGCAGCAGTAGAGACTGCTACAGTGGTTACCAGATGAAACTGAACATGGACACACCCACTCGTTAAGGTTTTCTTTTTGTATTAGCTGATATTTATGTATGATATCCGTTTATCCCTTTACCTACAGTGACTGATTTTTTTTTTTTTCCACTGTGCTCCCATTTTGTGCAAGATACACAAACGAAGTAGTAAGGTGCATTACAGTAATGCAGTGAATGTAGTGCAAGAAATTTAAATGTCTCAACACTCTGCAACTTCAAATACATGAGCTGCATCCCAATTCAGGGGCTGCATCCAAACAAACAGGAGAAAGAGTAGCGCATTTACGGCAAAAAAAAAAATAAATACATTTTCAATGTGCGAAAAGGATAAGTAATAATTTTAAATATATTTGCATTTCCTGAAGGAAATACATAATGCTTGAGCTTAGGAGTGTAGTGTAGTGTAGTGTAGTGTTGTGTGGTGTATATGTAGCAGACGTTTCACAGACACTGAGTGGTCTGTGGTGACGTCATCGATTTCAGTAAAAATTTGAATTTTGTCAGTTTGAATTTCTGAACATCCCACCATTCATTCCTATGGGACATTTTAATTGTTAATTTATTTAAACTTACAAATCCGATTAACTTCAAAAATAAAGAGCACACCTCTCGGTGATGAGACCTTCGAAACACAGTTGGAAAGGAGTCTGTACGTTAAGCGGTTCGGGCTGTAATAAAAATAAAACATGACAGTGTATTAAGGAACATAAGTATTGTGCTTTTCAAGCATAATAATTAAGCTGTACCAAGTATTGGATTCTATTTATTTGTTTATTTAAATTGCATCAGTATCAATGGCTATGGATGACAGGATAAGGTCTAGAAATAAAATGAGCCTACATGTGATTCTGAGCTTCAAACTCCATACCAGGCGGTGGCGGTAATACACATTCGCCATTAGTTCCAAAACAACAAGAAGAAGCCTTGTTTGGAGTCCTCTGTTGGCTTTCACTTCCAGAAAGTGCTTTTTCGCCATTATGGATGTAAAAACTTCTTATTTAATCTCAACATTCATCATCTGATCCAGTTTAACACTAATCTTTTGTATCTGGTTTAACACTAAAGGTAAGTTCCACTCAAGCTTCTAGCTGTTCAGACTATTGTCTATAGAAGTTTATTAAACATTCTGAAAATCAAGGTTAAAAAATGATTAGTTTTAAAATCACAGCAATTTTTAGTTTGGTTCCAGTGAGCCATTCATAAACAACACCATTTATGGTTGAAGCAGGAGTGTTAGTGTAGTGGTTTTTTGACAGAATGCATACTGCTCACTTAATCAAAAATCACACTCAAGCCGAATTAAAGTTTCAGTGGAGAAGCAGACAATTTTATTGCAAGCAATAAAGGATATCCTCACACCGCAGGAGCGGTGCAAAGAAGCCGAAGAGCCACAAATCTCTGGCCCTTGTATACAACTCAGTCAAGGTCAAACATTATGTCATCATTTTTCCAACTTTTAGAACACCTGCTGCCCAGGCGCCCCATCCTTATTCCACCCTTCTCTCCCTCCTGTCAGTCATCATAACCTTTAGCCCAGATTTTAGTTTCAGCATCAAATTTCTAATTTCAACATATAAATTGTATTCAGTTCTTACGTAATTATATTAAATCCGGATCATGATTAATCTCTGTGACCATGTAAAAGCTTTAAACTAACACTTTAACGTCAGAAATATAGTTATTCATCATATGCACTTACAGAATAAAAGGATCACATGGAATAAATTTGCTTATTAATCAAATTACAAATGATTGAGTAATTATACACATGAACATGTGAATTACTGGAGTTTAGAGCAAGTCTCTGCATAAAAAATCTTACACACACACATACCCACACTTCGCAAAACTGGTGAACACTTTCAAGGCCAAAGAACATTTTGTACTTTCTCAGTTAGGCTGAGACGCATCTGCAAAATCATGTCTTAAAGAGACTTAGTCTGAACGAGTGATATCACCACAATTAGGAATGCAAATGTATAAGATGTAAATAATTAAATGGGTACAAAAATGTGTGGCCCCTGCAGCCACAAAGGCACATGTGTCCAACAGATCCTCAACATTAGTGATACAGAATCTGAGCTTATCAGGTCTTTTAGAATGGAATCAGCAGATTATGAGATGGAGTTCATTCAGAAAGTCTCCACCCTTTCCTGATCCTGTACAAATTAACTCACTCTGCTAAATCAGTTCTGTTCATTGGTCATTGGCTCTGTGAGAGCATGAATACAGAGACTTGTACGACGTAATTTGCTTACTTTCTTTCCTGCTTAGTACTTTCAACAGATAAGGCTTTCATTGTAGGTGATTTTAATATTCTCTTTGATAATGAACAGGATCCACTTAAAATTGCTTTCGAGTCCATCTCAGAATCCGTGATCATCACTCAGAATGTGATGGGGTCAACCCACCACTGTAATCATACTTTAGATCTAATATTAACATTTGGTATCAATATAGATAACCTTGATGTTTTCCCACAAAGTGATTCGATTTCAGATCACTATCTTTTAGTATTTGAGCTATCTCTAATAAATAAAATCCTTCTGCCTCGTTATCACACCAAGCGCACTATCACATCTGCTACTCCAGCTGCATTTATTAAAAACCTACCAGACTTGAAATTTAATACACCTACAGAGCTCAATTATCTTGAGTGTGTAAATGACCAATTAGAATGTGTGCTTCGCTCAAACCCTGGACACGACTGCTCCTGCTAGGGTCAAACGCCATTAGGGAAAAAGGCTAGCACCATGGTATAATGACCACACCTGTACCTTAAGCAAAGCAAAGAAACACGGCATCTAGAGCGCAAGTGGAGACATAGTAAATTGGAGGCGTTTAAGATTGCTTGGAGGGACATCATGGCAGAGTATAAGCATGCCCTCACTAAAGCTAAAGCTGCATACTTCTCCTCAATCATAGAGAAAAATAAGAATAATCCAAGATTTCTCTTTAATACAGTCTCCAAATTAACAAAAAAACCCACAGAAAGTGACTTTCCCGTTCTGTGTAATTTTAACAGTAATGATTTCATGACTTTCTGTAATGATAAGATAGAAAACATTAGGCATCAAACTCGATGCTCATCACATCACCAAACTATTCAGCAACCTTCCAGATGCAGCACTATTGAAGATATCTGTTTAATTAGCTGTAAATCAAGTCTAGAATTTGAACTATCCACACTGATCGTCTAAGTCATCAACGTGTTTATTAGATCCAATTCCTACACGTTTACTCAAAGAAGTAATACCTAGTATTATAGAGCCACTGTTAGTTATTTTAAATTCATCAATTACCTTTGGTTATTTGCTCAAAACCTGTGATCATTTAATCTGTTATCAAACCAGTGATTAAAAAAGCCAATCTTGACCCTTGTGTGATATCTAATTATAGACCAATTTCAAATCTATCGTTTCTGTCCAAAATCTTAGAAAAAGCCGTCTATCAGTAGCTCTGCAGTTACCTCCAAAGGAATGGTGTAGGAAAAAATGCAATTATCCTATACCTGTACTATTATGTGGCAGATGTTATTTTGTTTCAGAATGTATGTGTATTTATGTTATGTTTGGTATCTATGAGATCCATATTTCAAGGAGTCCAAGGTGGTGAGACATACAGCGCTGTACAATGGTTGCACGATAATGTACAGAATGGACACTCATTTTCGACTATATAAGACACCATTTGCCTGGACTGAGAAGAGTATCATTTCCTCAAACCAAAGGTGCGTTCATTCTAAACAGCATGGGGTCTTCCAGTCTCACCTGAGACAGAAAAGAATGACTGTTTCAGCCGACCAACACCCATATGGTAACTAACTGAATTACCATCTCAAACAGGACTGTACACCTCAAGACACACACACCAACCTGTATGCAAACTACATATTGTCACAGTCAGCTGACACATATGTGATAACTTTTTCCTCTTGTTAGATCAAAGGTTTCTAAATAAGTATAAAGATATGTAGCTACAGAACGAGAAAAAAAGAGCTTTTAGTTGAGATTTCATGAACGACTCACACAGAACTTCTCCAGAGGCAGACACTCGTTACCATCGCGATCCATCATCTCTTGTAAGTTTATATTATTTGTGATGTCTTTACTTTCTGTATTTTGTATTATTATTATCTGTCTTTTATAATAAATTTACTGTTACTCCTTTCTTTATATTAGTCTTCTAGTAATCCTTTCTAGACAGATAATATATGTGTAATAATCATCTCTTGAACGCTGCATAGTTAGACATGTTAATGGTCAACCTCTGCCATATGTAAAAGACTAGATCTTGATACGATTCTAATTAATTGTGAACTAAATCATTGTGCAATTTATAATTTATACTTTTCCTTTCTTTCTCTTACTTTCTTTCTTTATGTGTACATTCAAATTGATGCTGCTGGAAATGTAATTTCCCTGAGGGAAAACTCCCAAAGGGATCAATAAAGTTTTATCTTATCTTATCTTATCTTAATGCATTAATACACTAGACACGTTGTAACCAACCTCTGATAGACTTAAATAAGGTGTAATATTGCGTTATATAATATACACTGAGTTTATGAGCCTCTGAACTAGAGTAACATATTAATAGGAGATAACTATTAAAGTGAATGCTGGGGCTCTTTACCCCACACATCTAACAACTATATACAATTTGGAGTCAGATATTAAATTAAACTTGGAGTCAGATCATAACAATAATAACACGCATCTATCCTTTGACTGCGTCCTATTTTCGTCTTTGGTCTAAAAGCTCTGATAATCTCAGACATAAAAACCCTACAATGGTATTTATTAAACATTTCATTGTGGCTTCAGGCCCCATCATAGTACTGAAACAGCATTAATTAGGGTACTAAATGATTTATTAATGTCCTCAGATAATGGATGTATATCTTTTCTTGTTCTGTTAGATTAAGTGCAGCATTTGACACTATAGATCACGGTGTTTTACTAAACAGACTAGAAAATACTGTAGGTATTAAGGGATTGGCACTTTCTTGGTTTAAATTCTACTTGACCGACCAGTACCACTCTAAGCTCTCAAAAGTGAAGTATGGCGTGCCTCAGGGGTCAGTGCTTGGCCCGCTTTTATTCTCTCTGTACATGCTGCCACTAGGCTCAGTTATTCGTAAACATGGCATTAGTGTCCACTTCTATGCAGATGATAAACAGCTGTACATATCAGCCAAACCTAATGACAGCCTTACAATCAACAAAATTGAGGATTGTGTAAAGGAAATAAAAGATTGAATGTCATTCAATTTTCTTTTACTTAACTCAGATAAAACTGAGGTTCTGTTAGTGGGACCCAAGTCTGTGAGAGACAGGTTGGCTACATCTATCCTAAATCTAGATGGCTGTTCAGTATTGCCCAGTCCATCTGTAAAAAACTTAGGTGTCACATTTGATTCAGATCTCTCCAATTGATGCACACATTAACAGCATCACTTGAATTTCTTTCTTTCAATTACGTAATATTGCTAAATTTAGAAATATCCTCTTTTTAATGATGCAGAGAAACTGGTTCATGCGTTTATGACCTCAAGGTTGGATTACTGTAACTTTAATTACTGGATGCTCTAGTAAATCTATAAATAAATTTCAATTAGTTCAGAATGCAGCTGCACGAGTTCTAACTCGAACTAGAGAATTTGATAATATCACTCCTGTTCTATCATCACTACACTGGTTACCAGTTAAATTCTGCATTGATTACAAAATACTTCTTATAACTTATAAAGCTCTATATGGACTGGCCCCACATTATCTGAGTGAACTCTTAGAGTCTTACAATCTAGCATGTTTACTTCGTTCGCAGGGTACAGGACTTTTTTTAGTTTCTAGAATTAAAAAAGTCACAGCAGGGGGAAAGGCTTTCTCATACATGGCCCCCCAACTATGGAATAAACTTCCCACTTTCGTTCGAGACTCAGACACTGTCCAAAATTTTAAGTCTAGGCCAAAAACATACTTATTTACACAGGCTTTTGGTTATACTTAGACAAATGCATGGCTTGGGTCGCTGGGGTTGAAGTCTGGAGTCATGTCTGGCCTGCCTGCCTTGTCCTTTGCCGGGAGTGTCGGGTGGGCAGTCTGGCTGAACTGGTTTTCGGTCCTCTTGATCTTGACTTGTGCATCCTTGCCTTAGACTAAGGACAGAGCTGGGGGTTCATATTCAAAGAGTCTTATGGTGATCAGAGATGTTGGGTTGCCTCCCGTGGGGTTGCCGATGTCTCATGTGATCCCTCTTGGCTGTGTGAAGTCAAGTCAAGTCAGATCTATTTATATCAAGTCAAGTCAAGTCAGATTTATTTATATAGCGCTTTTTACAATGGAGCATTGTCTCAAAGCAACTTTACAGGTTTAGATTATCTCCTAATAACTACGTCCAATCTCAAATTGAGCAAGCCTAGGGCGACAGTGGCAAGGAAAAACTCCCTAGTTCTAGGAAGAAACCTTGGGAGGACCAAGACTCAAAAAGG